>JAABLK010000240.1:0-39049 GCA_012295415.1 Phytophthora chlamydospora
AATCAGCTGGAAAGAGGCTCGAACACGCGTAGGAACTTCTTCCTCTTTCTCATCAAGCAGCATTTCCACTCTTCGCAACCGCTCCAACATGTCTTCACAGATGTCCAGTGTCTCCTCCATACCCGAACACAACTCCAGCAGCTCTGGCAGCAAAGTCGCCACACTCTGCTCAGCTTCAGGACCTCTCGACAAAAGCTTTTCAGTCACCGCATGCTCCACTACCTTCTCCTGTCCTTCTACCCTCCCACTTCCGCTCTCCTTCAGCTCTGAAGAATCCACCTTCATCGTCTTCTTCTCCACTTCTCCGCCTCCCAGCGCCGCTTCTCCTTCGGGTTCCCCCACGACCGCCCTGCCAATCAGGTACGAAACCCAGCCGCCAACTCCTTGAACAGTTCTCCACATCTTCCCCGAGAGTCCATTGCTCCGATAGTTCTCCAGCGCATCCACAATCTCTGTCTGTCTGTACCGGTCAGCAGTATCAAGAGCTGTGCGTCCCTTCTTGTTCCTCAACTCCACGTCTGCCTTCCTCTCCAACAACATCCACGTCATCTCCACGTTGCCACAAATGACCGCCACATGCAGGGGAGTTTCTCCATCTTCGTCTGCCAAGTTAATGTCGGCTCCTCGATCCAGCAAGAGCTTTGCAAGGCCCAGATGACCACCAAACACCGCACGAATAAGTGCCGTCTCCCCGAATTGGTTCGGGTAGTTAACATCAACTTCAGCCTCTCCAAGCAGCAGTTCCACGAGATCCACGCGACCGTCTGCGGCCGCCAAGGTCATCACCGTCCAGCCTTCCTCGTCCCTTGCATTCACGTCTCCGCCGATCATGAGAGCAGCTTGGGTGACCTCGAACAGCCCTTCCTTCGCTGCTGCAGTCCCTTGTCTGATCAACACTGGAGTCTCCGCAGACTTCTGGAAAATGTATATCGCGTCAGTGCCGAGAAGGATTGGGTTCAGGAAGCCAACGCTATCTTGCGAGCCTCAGCCGTCCATTGCGTCCGCGATGTCGCCTCTCCGCAGCCCTTGGGCGTCTGCTGTGCTGTCGATCTTGGTCATCTCTCCGCTCTCCGCCTTTTGAGGCCAGCACGATCTTCTGCCTGATGTTCTTCTTCTGCCTGATGTGGTCCACGCTGTCCTCCTTGCCTAAACCAAAAATGACTAAATGACTGTGAATTGACAAGGTGCCCAACGTGGCATACTTCATGCAAATCAAAACCTAAACTTCTGGTGGCATATTTGTTGATAAGTAGCACTTGCAGCAGTTCGCGTCTCGATTCTCCAAATGCTTGACCAGGAAATAGGAGAAATTGCGTTTTCGCCGTCGGAAGCTGGTTTCATCTCGAAGTTGCGCTTAAACCAGCGTTTTGTTGTCTGCTACGACGAAAGATCGACTTCTTTCGTGTCCGTTGATCTCGGTGTCTCCACTGTCCTCGTGGTTGCCGGTGTAAATAGCAAAGGAACCCGTCATCTCGCTCGCTATGGTGTGCTACCAGTAACTTGAATATCAGTGTCAAGCAGAACTATAGCCACTCACATTTGCAGTCACAGCAAGCATCCTATATTTGTCGTGTGCCTTCAGTATAAAAAATCTTCGACGAGTCCTCCTGGGAGCTAGAAGAGTTACGTTATCAAGGCGTCAGCCCAAATGCTACGCTAACGTAGCATTTTAAGAGATGAAAGGAAGTGTCTGGGACGCCAGTCAGCTTTTATCAAATATATAAAACAGTGACGGGGTCATTTGCAGCTAGCAAACAGGACTGTTGGGCCTCAACTTCATCGATTTTCGCGGTGTATGAATAGCGTTGATGCCACCCAAAGCAGAGTTCTATTTGCATCTTTTCCGGGCTTGATGGCTGGAGTGAGAGTGGAGACCTTCATGCCCAGGAACAACTGCCGCATCCATTGCCTCGATTCACCAAGGGCATTGTTCGGGATTGTTCACCGCTTGATGGAAGCAGCCCTGAAATTTGGCCCCACGAGCTCGCTTCCTTGATCACGATTGGTTGTGAATGGCTCACTCAGCTTCCTCCGTCAACACGTTGGGCTCGCACAGCGGCGCCTCCAATGGCTCCACCACGGGCTTCAAGGTGTACGGTAGTTTATTCAAAGTGAGCTCTCGCTACCAGTTTCTAAACCCACTCGGCAAAGGCTCCTATGGTATTGTCTGGTACGCGAAGAAAAACACAATACAACTTCTTGAGTGAGCCTGGCCTGAAAACTAACACTTATGTCGTCTTCTAAGCGCTGCAAAAGACCGCGAAACTGGTCAATGCGTCGCTATCAAGAAAGTCACGCCGATGGCAAAGCGCACAGTTGACGCCAAGCACACCTTACGCGAAGTCCTGCTGCTGCAGCTCCTCGGCAAGCATCCGAACGTGCGAAATCAACTCGAACATTCCAATATTCATGGAAAAAAGCTAACATTTCTTTCACTCTCTAGGTCATTTCCATTCACAACCTGTCCGCTAACGTGAAGGACGACGAGCTTTACATCGTGATGGACCTCATGGACACCGACATGCACCGCGTGATCCAGAGCTCGCAGCCTCTTTCTGATTCCCACGCCAAGTACTTTCTCCACCAGCTCCTCCGCGGCGTCAAGTATTTACACGACAACGGCGTGCTCCACCGTGATCTTAAACCTGGAAATTTACTGCTCAGCAAGACGTGCCAGCTCAAAATCGCCGACTTCGGCCTTGCACGTAAGATCCCACGTGGATTCGTCGCCTCTTCGAGCACTTTGGAGCGTCCGCGATCTGCTCCAGCAGCGAGTACGAAGCTCGCAGGAAACCGAGTTCCGGATCGCGCACCAATGACAGAACACGTCGTAACTCGCTGGTATCGAGCTCCGGAGCTGATGCTGCAGCCTGATGGCTTGTACGACCAAAGTGTGGATATGTGGTCTGTAGGCTGCATCTTCGCCGAGATCCTCGGTCGCAAGGCGCTTTTCCCTGGCAAGAACTTCCTGCACCAACTTTCTCTCATTTTCGATGTCATTGGAGCTCCAACACTTGACGCTACGATGCGAATTCAAAGCTCCCAGGCGCAACGGTTTCTGCAATCGCTGGGAAAGAAGCCGAAAGTTCCGTTCCGCTCGATCTTCCCAAACGCCAGCGACTCGGCGGTTGATCTGCTGGATCGTTTACTGGAGTTTGATCCGGTTAAACGGATCTCGGCGCAAGACGCACTTGCTCATCCGTATATGCAGGAGATGGAACGCAAGTACAAACACCGTAATGGTGATGTCGATCCTCCACCGCCTATTAGAGCGGATTTCTCGTTTGACTTGAAGAACTTGACGAAGATGGATCTGCGTGCGCTTATTGTCAAGGAAGTCGACAACCAACGCAAATCTAGATCTAGTTCTGCGTCGGCAGGTACTTTAACTACTGGAGACAGTAGCGACTCACGTGAGAATCACCCCGTGGTTGAGAAAAACCGTTCACTGCTCACTCCTAGCAGCACTTCGAGTAACTCCACCCCATCAAGCGGCCCTGGAGTTCGAATCAGCAAGCTCCACGCCAATCTGCGCCATGCACAGGAGCAAAGCCAGCACCATGAAAAAAGCACGGAATTCACGCAGCGACAAGCACCTGGAGTGACTTTGGGGTCGAATCGCCAGCGCATCCGACCCGTCAGCAAGCCGCCGGTCCCGAAGCAGCAAGAAACCAATGTTTGGGTCTCGAACCAACAAGAACACGTCCGAGTTGTGGCAGCTCAAGCCACTCTGCTGTTCGATAGTTTGGCTTCTCGGGTTTCTCCACCGCCAGAAGACCCAGACGCGAGACGTTTGGCGAAAGTTCAAGACACAAGTCGATCAACCGTAGCCGATTCTACCAATGTGATTCCTCCATGTCCGTCGTCAAAGGCTGAAAGCTCGAGCTCTTACGCTCGAACCAGTTTATCCGCAAGAGCGGTACATTCACAAACCGCTCGACACGGTTCAGCTTCTCGAGGGGATCTGGAAGCTTCGATTCAACCGGCTTCTGATGCGATTGCGGCTGCCATTGCCTTGAGCAAGAGATCAAAGGCTTTGATTGCATCCCTCGCACTGTCAGCAAAGACACCAGAAGCAGCGATTCCAGTCAGAAACAACGCAGCTTCTTTCCGACAGCCTCACGCGTGGCAAACGAAGCCGAGAAGAAACCCGGAGTCTTCTCCCTCATCGTCTTCATCTTCAGCCTCGTCGCCTGCTTCTCCTCCGAGAGAAGATTTCCACAACAAGGACGTATGTACGGGCGTCTCCCGTACCAACCGTCCTGGATCCGCAATGCTTCTGACAAAAAGCAAGAAAACGAAGCCAGAAGAGCGAACGTCGGCTGCAATTGCAGTGGGGAGACCTCGTCGAGTGTCGTCTGCGGGTCCTACAAGGTCAAAGCCCCGCCCATTGGTAGCGACAGGGTCCTATACTGCGAGAAGCTCCGGAGCCAACAATACTTACGTGGGCTCGATCAACTCGCTCATTCAAGCGCAGAGGTCGAACACAGGCCAATCTCTAGCCGAGTCTGCCACCACGATGTTGGCTGCGATGAATCACAGTGAGCAGCATGAATCGTCTGGATCAAGGGAGGAGACCGGGGGTCATTTGAAACCCCAACGCTCGACGTCGCTACTCCCGGGGGCTGATAGAAAGCACCCAGCCAAGAAACTTACCGTACCCAAAAGCCCTAAGTTTTCGGTCATGTCATGGCAAAAGAAGCGCGAAAGCAAGATCGTAGGTTACTCAACTGGAATCGCTCGCTAACAACGGCCTCAATATCAATTAGCCATGCTATCGACTATCTTTTGAATTGGCTCCATGTACCATGGAAGCCTTGGCACGAGATGCCGTCGAGAAAACCACGCGAGCTGCTTTCTTTTCATTTTAATTGCAATGTCTTCAGCGTTCGCTGCGGTGGCGATCTGTCACGGCATGTCATGCATTGTCAACGCTACTTTTGGGCTTGAACTCTATCGCATGGAGATGCTGCGAAGACCACCGTCCAAACCAAAAGTGGCATCGACGTTTTGGAAATGTAACTACAGCTCTTGTCTCCATTTATTCATTCGTCTCGCAAGACCCCAGGGTTCCAAGCATATACCTGGTGTCCTGCAGCGAGAAAGATGGCAGCTCAAGCGTCGTCTTCGCACTACATCACCAAGCAGCTTCCGGTTGCGAAAAGCCCTGTGATCCTCACGCGTCAGCGCTCGGCGAGAAATCTGTACAAACGGGGCGGGAAAGCAGCGACTCACGATGCCATGATCCACCGGTTCCAGCTTCGCAAGATGTCCAGCGGCGCCACATTCCAGTCCAAGTTCGGACGTGCAAGCGACGTCGTGATCGACAAGGCCATCGGCGCCAAACTTCAGCAGACTCGGCGCTTTTCGCTTCGTCGATTTGTGCGGTCAATTACCAGCGCCAAGGCGAGGCACCAGGCCTGTCAATCCCTGACGTCGCCCATCACTCCAAAGAGCTGGACGTCCACGATCCACGGCATCATCATGCTCGCCATCTACCACTTCCAGTTTCTCTACCTGCCTTTCTTCGCGAGTTACTACCCGAACGGCTCGGTGAAAACAATAACCATCGGGATTCTAGTGGAAACTATCTTTCTGCTGGACGTACTGCTCAATTTCAACACTGCGTTCGTAGAACAAGGCGTGCTCATCAAGTCGCGGAAGAAAATCGCGCGACACTACGTCCGGAAATGGTTTTTCTTCGATCTCTTGTCTGCTACCCCCATTCAAGCGATCCACTGCATCGCTACCAGCTCCGTTGACTACACACACCCGGCCGTTCGTGATATCCAGATCATTTTAATGATCCTGCGTCTACTACGGGGGGCGTTTATCGAGAAAGGAGTGCTGGTCAGTCGAGTCATGCGCGTTGCTAGCCATCTAACAGAATGGCTCAGGTACTCGCGCTATTCGCACCTGCTTGGCATTGGGCAGCTCATGTGGGTCGTTCTGCTTTTCGCCCACTACATGGCGTGTCTTTGGCATGTCGTACACCGGGGCAACTTCTCCCATACCATGGCGGACAAACCAGTGGCGGAGCAGTACATTGCCGATTACTACTACGCCGTGAGCCTCATCCAAGGACAGGGACGCGATGACGGCACCTGGAGCGAGGACTTGTACTCAAGCGTGGCCATTATCATGGGCTCCGTCATTCTTGCCATCGTATTCGGCAACGTCGCCATGCTCGTGTCCAATTTCAACGCCAACTCGACGAATTACCACCGCAAGATGGAGGCTGTATACGCTACGATGGACAAGATGGACCTGCCGCTCCGACTTCGGGAGCGTGTGAACGAGTACTACAAGCACGTGTGGCACGAGTACGAGGCTCTGGACGGCAACGTCAACAAGTTCCAGCAGGAACTCACACACACGCTTGGCATCGAGATCGGGCTGTACAAGCACATGAACTTGGTGGTGAAAGTTTCCTTCTGGGAGGACTGCACGCCGGACTTCCTCACTCAAATCGTCTTGAATCTGGGCGTTAGGGTGTACATGCCAGACGACTACGTGGTTCGGCGTCGCGAGATCGGCAGCGAGATGATGATGATCAATCGCGGCTACTGCAAACTGTCCAAGCCAGGGAAAGGAACCACCGCTGACAACGCAGCGGAAGAAAGCACAACCGTCGGTGACGCTCCGAAGCCCTTGCTGTCGTCGCCAGACTTCCTCAGAAATGATCCGGTGGACATGGACGAAGAACTGACCGATGAAGATGACAGCGACGAGAGCTCAGACGACGAAGTGGACGAATTCTTCCGTGGTGGGATGTTTGGTGCATCGGTCGACTCAAGACGATTGTCGGGTAACCCGTTTGATCAGCCAGGATATAACCCGACAGACTTCACGAACTTGAATCGCTTTCGCCACGTTCATCCGCGCCGTCCAAGTTACCCGAATGGAGTGGACACCAAGAGAGCCAAGCGACATCGAGAGTACCTGCAGCCTGGTATGGCTTTCGGGGAGATGAGCTTGCTTATGAACTACAAACGCACTGCCAATATCCGGGCTGTGACTTTCGTTGAGATGTGCGTGCTAGACCGCAATACTTTCCAGCACATTATCTCTCGATACCCGGAAGACCGGCGTCGCGTGCTCACCAAAATGCTGGAGAGCTGCATCGAGAAGAAGGTGATCCCGTTCCCGTGGGAGAAAATCATCGAGGCCGTGGCCACCAAGCGCAGGACCAGCGGCAAGAAGAACAGTTCTCGGGCCAGTGTGATCGCGACCATGACAGCCACCGAGGCGGCGCGGATCCTGGTGGAAGCCATCGATGTGAGCACGCCGGACGAGTCCATCAAGTACGGCTTCCAGAACTTCGACCAGGAATTCATTGACGACTCCCTTCTGCGGGACGCCAACTCGACGGACGCCAAGATCAGCGACACGTTGGAGCGCCGAGGCAGCAGCCTTCGAAGTAGCTCTCGTCGCAACTCGTGGACTGACGCCCGAGTCGATAGCAAAAGCAACATCTCTGTCTTGGGCGGCTCGATGGATCTCAACTCGGAAGCGTCGACAGCTCCTTCTAGTTGTGAACAGCCCGACAATACGACGCTGAAGAACCTGCTCGTTCTCATGCAGAGCATGGCTGTGAACATTGAGCGACTGCAACAAGACGTAAGCGAACTAAAGAGCCGAAACTGCGGACCGGATAGCACCGAACCTCCTGCTGTCGCTACCACTAGCGTCAAGCTCGCTCCGAAGGCTTCTCGATCCATGGATAGGCTCAACAAAACCATGAAGGAGGACCACCTCACCCAAACCGCTCGAAAAGCCTCGATCGTCTCAATCCCAGCAACCAGCACGAAAACTAGCAGCCTCGTAGCAAACAGCACGCAGCCGATCTCGATACTACGCAAGATCCAGAGCACCACGCAGGAGGCGACACCCAGAGTTCAAGCGTTTGCAGTTCGAGCTGAGACCACTGCAGTAGGACGGACGACCGCGGTGGAAGGGCCATCGAAAGTGAAGCCCCTTCACCACTGCAAGAAGCAGAGCGTTACCCGCCTACGCTTTCGAGTCGCTCGAAAGCGTCGAAGACGCCTCGCAACCCGACGTACACCGACATGTTGTGGAAGCGCAGCAGCATGAGCGGAGACTTGTTGAGACACACGGAAGTGGAGCGCAATGCAGCCAGAGTGCGGCGAGAGATGCGCACACGACTGAGTCTTCCGTCGGAGCTCACGGCCGAGACGGACCCCAGCGGCGAGACCAAGCCCAGCGAGCCGGACGAACCCCCTCACCCGTGGCTGCCAATAACACAGCGAGCCACCGACTTCCGGTCGTGACGGAGCCACAACAGAAGCTGCCATGAGAGCCACACATGGCCACAGGTCCAGCTGCGCGAGTTGCATCTTTCAGAAAAGGGGGTAGCGTGGGCATTGTTGCTTGCTGTCCTTCGCCTTGGACGCCATGATTTACTATTACTTTTACAAGTGCGGCCTGGGATGAGGAATCAAGAATTCCCGATGGCGTGCTTCTGGACGGCGGGGGGATGCGCCCCTTCCTGGCCAAGACGCTCATCGGCGACCACGACACCGTTGTCTAAAGCATAGCAACAAGATTTATTTAACAACTGCTCGCTGCTCTCCCTAGGCAGCTGCTGCTCTCCTGCTGTGCAGTGCTTGATGCTGCGTCACTTGCTGGATCGAGAGTCTCTTGCTCGGATCGCACTGCAGCATGCCATCTAGCAGAGTCATGGCGTCCTCATCCAGGGCGTCGGCCATCTTCCAGGTCAGCAGCACCTCGCGCACGCCCACTTGGCGGAAGGTGCGGAAGGCCGGGTTTTCCTCCGTGGCCAGCGGCACGAGCGGCGAGCCCGTCACCAGAATGAAAAAGATAATGCCGAGCGACCACACGTCGGCGGCCTTGGGGTCGTACAGAGTCTGCGTTGCCACCACCTCGGGCGCCATGTAGTAGGCCTTGCCGACTGTCTCAAGGCAAAGCTGGTCGGCTCGGCAGGCCAGCCCGAAGTCGCCGAGCTTGCATCTGCCCCGACTCAGCATGACATTCTCCAGGCTCAGATCTCGATGCGCCAGTCCGCGCGCGTGGAGATAGCAGACCGCCGAGGCAACTTGCTGCACCAGACAGAGCGCATCGTGCTGTGCCAGTCGGCGGTTGCATCCCTGGTTCACGCTCGAGTACAGGTCGCCACCGGCGCAGTACTCGAGCACGAAGTAGAGCGCGTGGCCCTCGATGAAGTCGTCCAGGTATTGCACCACGTGCGGGTGCGGCGCCGCCTCCTGCCGTTGCAGGGCGGCGAAGGCTTTTTCTTGGCGCGGATCGTCGGGCGCCTGCCGCTCGGGCTTGCGCAGGTCGAGCAGGTTCATGGCGCGCAGGAGCGACACGCGCTTGAGCACCACGCGGCGTGGGCGCTGGAACTCGTCATTGCAGAGGTAGATGCCGCCGTACAGCGTCTCGCTGAGCTGGAGTACCACGCGGTAGCGGTCGCGGACGAGCATCGCGGGAGAACTTGTTGTCACGCGAATTCCCAACTGGCACCTTTCTGGACAAATCGAAAATGAAAAGTCGATTTCGTTTTTTGCCAAAGTGAAACTGGAAAGACGCCGTCGACCAATCGGAGACGGCAAAGCTGGCGTGGGACGAACCCGCCACTGAACAGTAAAGTTGCCTGCTTCTGTTGCAAAAAAGCTTTTTAAAGCTGAGGAGGACGACCGAATTGCACCACACACACTGCAAACCCGGCGCAACCACAAAATACAACAATGGCATCTATGCAAACTGGAAATGTGGGTCAAGGACTTCGTCCCGGCTACACATGATGACCACGTGCGACTATCGTTACAGCGTATTTACTAGTTAGTTCGACAGCACGCCGTCAGGGTTTACAGATATTAGCACGATAAAGCACCAATAGCTCTGGGCACAAATCAATAGCTCTGGGTACAAATCTCATGTCTAGCTCTAAACATGTGAGCAGTGTGTTGGTTGTCCGGAATCCTACCCTTCCGAAAAAGTTAAATGCGGTCGAATGTTTTAAAAGCACATTTATTTAATGTGCTGTAATCACGTGTAATAGTATCGGCCTGATTTCCTTCGGATGTCGCGACCCGATCTTTTTTCCTTCGATGTGAGTCGAAGAAGTTGAAGCGGGCTAAGGCCCCAAGGCAACGGCCCCAAAACGAAGGCCACAGCTGCAGCGTCAGAGAAACAAGGCGATGGCACTCAGCCCGAGCGATGGCAGCGCGAGGCGTCGACGACGTGCTGCCACCCGCAGCCAATCATGTCGGCATTTGTTCTAATTTTTCTCACGCCAAGCAGTATCTTTTCAGGGATGGCTACACCAACGAGGACAGTCAGGTCACCATCGCGGATCACCTTAGTGGGAAGCCTCGTGCAGTGCACATCATTGAATGTCATTCAAGACGGTGGCTGATACATGTTTTAAGTAGCGACTCCGCTGAATGTCGTCGAGTGAAACCATCGGGGAGAGGCCATGTGCACTCAAAACGCACACGAGAGACCTTTTTCACCGCTTCCTGCCCACACCAGTTTCGGACAGGAACTTACAACAGTTCTTCAGACAGAACGTACATTTGCATTCCTGTACTGTTGTCCGTTCCGCGATGGTGACAGACCGCACGTCGTAATTCTGGGAGTTCAACACAATGTCGCCGGGTTTGAGTAGCGTTTGTTCTCAAACGTCAATGCATGTTCGGCAAAGCTCAAACACGCCAGCTTTTTGCTAGCACGAAGCAGGACTCGTCCTGTCGGTCCAATGTCGGCGTTGAGAAGTCCAAGTTGTCAAGCTCGGCCTTCTTCAAACACCGCCCTATCCGCTTCTGTCCCAACGACCGGATCGATGCACTCACATGAGCGAAACCTTTTGGACTGGAGCTTTGCATGAATGGATATTATCACTACGTCCACCTGCCTCCTCAAGGCGCAGGCACAAGTTCCGCTACGCTGCCATCCTAGGGGCACTTCTTGTGAATGAGAGCGGCTCCGTGCTCGGCGTACTCGGCTTTGGACATCCACATCTCGTGGAAAGACCCCAGTGACGCCAGAATGGACCCACCAAGGAACGCGCCGACGCGGCGCTCCTGCGCATGAGCCGCCACCACCTTCACCCGTAAACTGCTCGTAAAGCCACCAGCCGCGCCGCTGTTGCCCGACGCCGTGAGCGGCAGCGGCGTGCCACTCAATGTCGCCACCACTTCACGCTCGATTCTCGTGGGCATGTTCTCAAAGCACGAGCTTCCGCCAGTCAGCACAATGTTTTGAAAAAGCTCTTTCCGCAGCTCCGTCTCAGTCGTAAGCCCTCCCGTTTCACAGATGAGCTCCGGCAGACGCATGCCCGGTCCATCGTTCACAGCAGCTCCAGCGTCCGGAACCCCCGTCAATCCACCCGCAGCGACGGGCGCCGTTTCTCCGAGGAAATAATGCTCGGCCACACTGAACCTCTCGGTGCCCATGGAGATGACCGTCTTGTCCGGCAGCTCGTAGTTGATCAACGGCAGCTGAGCGTTCTGCACTTCATCGAAGGGTCCATCGGCCACTCGGCACAGGCCGCTTTCCTTGGCCTCCACCACATAGGACCACATCTGCTTCTTCCTCTTGGCAATCTCAATTTCCACAGAAGTCGTCGTCGCCGCCAGCTCCCTGCTCCTGGCCACTTGTGGAGCCAACTTCTGCCTCAAAAAGGCATCAAGGTCATGACCTCCAAACAACGCCACTTGAGACTTGGGATACGCAAAGGCATAGCCTTCGTGCACGGAGGTGACACTGGTATAAGTGGCGCCCATTTCGACCACCAGACCGCTCGTCCTAGCATTGGCATAGCAGGCTAGGACGGCGCTCTTGGCACAAAAGAGAGCAGGCACACCGAGCTCCTCCATGACCACTTCCACCATCTGTTCTCGAGCTTTTAGATCCCGTTTCTTGCCGGCACTGCTGGCCTGCAGCGTCGCACTTGTGTCTGTCCTAGATCCTGCGTCCTGCTCGTCCTGATCCTGGCCTGAAACCTGCTCCGGGAGTGCGAAGGGCCGCTCCACCAAAAGCAATGGGTGCTCGTTCAGCCTTGTCTGCAGCCTGGAGCTGCTGGCGTCGAACAGCCATTGAGCCAGCTTCTCCGGGTCCTGCTCCACCTGTGCCGCCGTCCTATTGATCCTGCGGCCTGCGTCCTGGTCGTCTTGCACCTCCGTGTGCGGCACAGGACGCTCGAACACGCGCGGAAAGTCCTCCCCCGCGTAGCCTAGCTTGCACCGAGACGTGCCGAACTCGAACACTAGCGCGTCCAGGTCGTTGGCCTCGGCCGCGGCGCTCGAGGACACGCCGTGTGCCTCGCCCTCGTGCGCTCCGCCGCCGGCGTACATGGTTAGGATGGGATAGTGAGAGTGAGGTTGATGAATGGGAATGATTGGATGGAAGTGATGTGGCGCACGTGTAAGTGGTGGGACGTACACCAAGTTGGATGTCCGTAATCAAGCTTGATTAGTATCTGGGAGGGACGTTGTGGACGAGGACGTTGTGGTCCTCGTTCCGGCATACTTATCGAGCAGCATTGAGCACGGCTTCCGCATGTTCATCTACCTCTAGGTCATGATCGTTTTGGTTGTACTGTCTCGATGGGCTAGCGTACGCAATCGGCTACCTCGTCCGTCGCCCCGACATCGCGAGAAGCGTGTGGCACCATGAGCATGATATGCTCCACTTGCCCATGCTGCTGTTTGGCGGCTTCGTGTTATCGTTTTCGTCCAGGGCCTGGACTTGAATAGCCATTTCAGTAG
Organism: Phytophthora chlamydospora; assembly: GCA_012295415.1. Lineage (NCBI taxonomy): Eukaryota > Oomycota > Peronosporomycetes > Peronosporales > Peronosporaceae > Phytophthora > Phytophthora chlamydospora. The sequence goes on from JAABLK010000240.1 coordinate 12,753, forward strand.
GTGCCACAAGGGCGAAATGTCGAGCACTCAGATGTAACGTGAGAGATGCCCTTGAATAATACACCGATCAAGGGCGGCTTCGACGATAAAGCTCTTCTGGGACGAGTGCTCACGATCCCGTGCAACTCGGCAGCAGAGAACTGAATGCCTTTATGGTTCGGATGAACTGGGAAACTGCTGCATCTTGATACGTTAGCCCGGACTGTCGATTTGCTGCTGCTCGATCTCAACCTCTGCTGAGTTTAGTATTGCTCTGGGCCGATGTCCACAGCCGCAAGTAGACACAACCTAGCTCCACATGCGCACCAAATTGGCATTGCAAAGCACCATGCTAGGTGGGCTTGCTATGTTCGGTTCTGCTTTTCAATGAAACTCTCCGTGCGATGTTGGTTTTGCGAAACGGACGCGTCTCCAGCCCCAACTGCTTCGGACGGCTGCTCCATTTCGAAACAACGCGGACGCAGAGCAGGAGACTGCCTTTAGACCAGTGGCAATCTGCGTCGCGGGCCTTTGTGAAGCGTTCGAGGAGTACGTGACTGGAAATGGCTTCTCCAGGTCAAGATGCTACAAAATCGCCTAGTACTTCTCCAAGGCGTCAAAGCATTTTCGACGTGGCGTCCGACCTGCTAGCTTCTCTACGTGAGGGGCGAGCGTCCATTACAACTGCAAACGACATCGCAAGGGCGCAAGACTTTTCCAAAACCGATGATGGGGTGGAGTCTCTACTGGAGATGCAAGGAGAAGCCCCTAGAAGCTTTCAATTCGATGACAATAGTGCTAGCGAGGGACAAAACGGCGAAGAAAACGAGGACTCTCGTGCCAGTGCTGATTCTAGAGAGGCTTCAGTCATGGACGAAGAAAGCGCCTCAATTGGAGCGAGTCAGTATGGAGGAAAGGAGGATACTGATGACGAAGACTCAAGCAGTGAACTTGAGGGACAAAACGGCGCAGGAAACGAAGACGCTCGTGTCAGAAACGAGTCTAGTGAAGCTTCGGTCAAGGACGAATGTTTCAATTCGATCGCAGAGAGTCAAGAGTGTGGAGGAAATGAGGACGCTGACGTCAGTGAACTGGATGAGGATGCGGGGCCCTCTACTCATGAACTTGAGCATGAAATGTCCGACTTCGGGATCCTCAATCTTTTTGTTGAGACCAGCACAACGGAAGAACCGGAGAGTGCTGGCCGTGGCGATCAACCCAGCCGTACAAGCATCTCATCATCGGTACCAACGCGTGAAGACACTCGTGCTCCCCAATCCAACTCCCCCAGGAAGTCGTCGTTTTTCAGCGTTGCATCCAGCGTGTTTGCGGCCATGCGGCTATCTGTCACGAGTAGCGCTAACGCTGAACATGACCGAAGAAACGAACACGATAGTGCCGCAAGTCGTGCGAGCGAGAAGATTAACGAGATTGACGGTGGCGATGATGCGGTTTTGGCCAGTGAAGCAAGCCAGCGTGGGTCTTCTGACCATCAAAGCAAAGCTAGCGACGCTGATGAAGATTTGAGCAAAATTGTCTGCAACATCGAGGAAGACGAACAGCTTCAAGCATCAGTGGAGTTGTCGGATGATCTCAGCAGAGAAGAAGCTGTGGCTGATGGGGACCAGACTAACGCCGAGGCCGGAAACTCGGCGCTCGCTAAGATTCTGAACTTTGGGGATTGTACCAAGGGCAAGAGTAAAGAAGTCGGTGACGCTGCTTACGTTAGCATCAGCGTTGAAAGTCCTGTCAAGCCTAAACCAGCGCTAGCCAAAAAGCAGAGCAAGGCGGCGCTTGTGCATCCCCATCTCCCTTCAATCGAGGAAGGGATCGTCTCGACGCTGAAAACTGGCACGCTTAAGCTTTCCCTCTGTCGTCTTGGACAGGCTCTGAAAGACGTCCTCAGCGTCTTGCCAGTCACGAAGATGAGCTCCGAGTGCTACGAAGCAGTCGAAATGCTCAATACCAGGGGTCAGCCACTTGAGCCTCGCTTTGTTGAAGAACTCAAGTATCTGGGAATCATTTTAAAAGGGAATCCCGTTCCTCGTCTCTCTCCATTGTGCAACGAGGCGATCGATGAAATGACGAACTCGGGGAAAATGCTGGACATGAAGTTCATCACGGAGATGCAGGACACGAAGGCGCTGTCGTTCTGCGCCAAGCCACCAGAAGAATATCACAACTACAACGCAGCAGAGGAGCAGCTTGCAGAGCTTCGTGCTTCCGTCGCATCGTGCACACTTTCAGCCTTGGAAACGATGTACTCGGCCGAGTTACTGGCGCTTTGGTCGCTTATTCATTCCTCTGTTAGTAGTGAAATCTCCGCGGAAGTTGCGGAACAAGTCGAAAGCAGAGAGATGCATTATATGGCGCAGAAGAAGAAGACCGCCAGCTCTCTTCGCATGTCCGGGCTTCTTCTAGTCGCAGCGGAGGAAGACACCGGTGCTGGCGGTGACACGGACCTCGTGGAGGAGCTGAAAGTGAAGGATCTTGCCCTGCGTATCGCTCAAAACGGCCTCGTTGGGATGCAAAACACCATGAAAATGAGTCGACGGAATATCGACGATGGCCTTCAAATGATACGAGAGGGACGCAGCGTTGTTCTGCGCGACGGTCAGGCTGTTCTTCTGGGTGGGTGGGGATGCCTGGCAACCTTCAATCTCCCGCCACTGCTGCGACTTGAGATCGTCCGCGATTTCTTTCAAATCGCGGGGCTCTTCTTCTCTGGCATGTATGGACCTGTGCTGAGGTTCTTGGAGGAGCAGCGGCTATCGGTCTGGATCCACGTTGCCATTACTTGGTTGCGGAACGTCTACAACTGGTTTGCGTTGGACGTTTCTCAGCTTATAGCTTTCCTAACTATCGACGCGAACTTGCTGGCGAAGGTTGGGGTGGGGCTGCTTATGGGTGGCATTCTCATCGTGCACTGGGGTTTTATCGCCGTGGTGTTGAGACTGTGGTGGACGATGCCACGTACAGCGGACAAGGTTCGGCATGGCCATGAAGCTACAACGTGGGCAACTTTCGCGACGCAGAACGCCTGGACGACGAAATTTACCACGGTTTTCATCACGATTTGCTTGACTGTGTACCTCCCGTTCACGCAGATGTCGTTCAACGTCCTCGTTGTTACCAACGACCCGAGAGACCTGCAAGCTATGAACGCCGTGCAGTTTGCGTCTCAATATCGAGACGGCCCTTTCTGGTTCTTCTTCCCGCTTGAGGCCATTCTGCTCCTGTTCACCTTCACACTGTTGTTGCCGATCTTGCTGGTTTGGTCGATTAAGAAGAATCAACCGAATGGGTCGCTTGAAAACGAGGACGTGACGTACGACTTGGACGGTGACAGGGTCGAGTTTGACGATAAAGTGTACACTGCGCTGGTATCGAGTGACCCGAGCCAGCTAGGGTGCCCGTATCGATCGCTGTACGCTGGGTTTGAGCGTAACTGGAGCACGTACAAGGTGATGCTCATGGTTGCGAAGATCTTGATGGCAGTGATTGTTGTATCCGCTGGGAAATACGTGCAGATCGGCGGCACGATGATTAGTGTCTTCTATTGCTTGGTGGTTGGGCTCTCTTGGTACAGCAAGCCGTTCATCGACCCGTTTGACGACTGGATGGAGCTCATCTCCAAAATGACGGCCTTGACAACTGCCGTTGGTGCGACTGCGGTAGCATACGTTAACGATGGAGCTGTTTCGTCCACCATGTCTAAAGGTATCGAGGGATTCATGGGCTTCGTTGTTGGCGTCCACGGACTCAATATCATAGTGATGGTGGCGGTCTTACTTCTCGGTGTGGACGGTGTACGAGGATACATCAAGCGAGTACTGGGCTGGATGTCGTTCAGCGATACTTCCCTTGGCATCATGGATGGCCGTGCCAAGACCGTCATTCCTAACTGGAATCTCCAGAAAGAAGCGAAACACCGTGTGTGGCAGCCGTTCTGGCGCGCGTTGCTGCTTGACTTGGCAATCGACGAAGAAAATGATGCCCAAAAGGAAACCATGAAGAAGGAAACTGATGTCCAGCAGAAAAAACGTAAAAGGAGTATGAAGAAAAAACAGGTAAACAGCGCCACGGGGGCTGCTCGGTTGTCTGCGCTCGAAGAAGCTGTGGTTGCGTCCGGATTGCAGCGAGTCAAGTCGCACTGGTACGGCAAGGAGCACACGTACACGGCCCATTTACGCAGACTAGCTCGGGACGCACTGGAAGGCGTCGATGTGTACTGGAACAACCCATCAGGCGCTCGTGACGGGCACTTGGACTCGGTCACTTGCTTCGGGAAGATGTACGTGGTGCCGTACCCTTTCCAGTGTGTGGTCGTATACGACGATGCCCAAGATGAAGCGATCATTACGGACGAGTGCGACGAGAAAACACCTCTGAGTAGTCACACAAACCTCGCCAAGCTGCTTTTCCTGAACTTCACTCCTGAAATCATGGCCAAGCGAGAACTGCGGCAGAAACTCCGTATTCTGAGTAATGAAAAGACGGGAATCGAACTGGAATTCACGCGCAACGAGAAAGCGTTCCTAGGACCGAAGGTGCAACGCTGGAAGTGGAAGTATATCCCCGTAGCTATCTCAATGCCAGGATACTACAAATTCGAATGCACGTACACCTGCGGGATTATTCGAGTGCAGAGCAGTAGCGATAAGTCTGGCGTCCTACTGCGAGTCAACAAGAGTGGAGCGATGAAAGTAATCAAGCGCTGGGTTGAGAAACAATTCAAGCGCAAAGGATTGGCCGACCTGAAGCGATGTGTAAATTACATTGTCGACAGCAAGCTGGTTAAGTTGCCGAAGCAAGCGTGGTCGAAGATTGTTCGTTTTTTCGTGCCGAAAGCGGTGACGTCTTTCTTCAAACCTCTAGATCATACAAAGAGGGAGATGGCAGACGGCTTCAACGTCACCATGAAGTACAAGGATGGTCGGGGTGAGATCTGGATCCCAGACACGAGAACGAAGAACCCAGGCCCGGGTAATAGGTACACCGTTCATGGACGCCGCAAAGTCGTCATGAAAGCCGAGCACATCGGATTGAAGGCATCGATGGAAGAAAGCGACAAGCTCCGGTCCATCTTCGAAAGTACCCGCGACGTGTGGGAGGAAGGCTTGAAGGAGTTGCGGAAGGAGCACCAAGCGTACCGCCAGAAACTCGTCCATATCCAAGAGAAACAAACCGCTGCTCTGAGCGACGACTTCTGGTTCTTCGTCTATAACGACCCACATCTTCCACGAGACAAGCTGGAGCAGTACTTGCTGGAGTACGAAGAGAACCCTGCACTGAAAACTCTGGTGAAAACCCGCAAAGAAGCTTTGGACGCGCTGTATCTGCGCCAGGAGTGGGTGTTCCTCCACCCGCGGATCACCTTCTGGTACGTGTTTTGGGACGACGTGTACGCCCGGAACTCGGATTTCAAGTGTCTGGAGCCCAAGTTCTTCGATCCAGTCTCCCCTGACTGTATCTGCTACTATCCTATGGCGCGCTCGGAATTGGAGCAATGGTTGCGAGATCGAAAGCTTCTCAAATGGTGGAGGCTCTTCGACCTCTTCGGCAAGGGCCTTCTCGACCTGCTCTACGGGGAAATGGACAAGTACGCAGATAATCCGAACTGCAATACGAAAACTCCTGGCACGGCATGGAAGGCGTGAGAAGAAATAGGATACATACTCAAGAAAAACGCTTTAAAACACAAAACAAATGAATCAAAACGACAAGCGAATTTCTTATCTCCCATAGTTGAGCCCCACGGCTGCAATCGTCGTGTTTTCCAGCGCTGGATTGTCGATCCAGACGACTGCATGTGGCGGCGCTTGAACCGCGCGCTTCATCCTTTGCCAAGCGAACATGATGGCTCACTTACCATGGGAACCAGTCGGAGCGAGAGTACACTTGTGAGCCCAAGGGGAAAACCTTGTTGGCATTCTCCGTCGATTGGCCCGAGTCCAAACAGATCAGCACTCACAGAACCATCAGCTGCATTCGTACGAAACGACAAGTTGCGGTTTAAACTTGACGGCGGTCTTTTCCGAGAGGGTCTGTGGGTCGGGCTAAGCGAACGGCTCCGCTTGGTCGTGTGGGATGTGGTTCACCTGAGCATTTACAGCAAAGAGAGAGGTGATGGTGGCGAGGAAAATAGCTAGCAGGTTCATCGTCGAGGTGGAGTCACGTTGAGGAGGATTGAGGAATGAGCTCAGCGCCGAACTATTATCTCATGCCGGCGACAACAACGCCGCATTATTGTGCATGTGATGTGCTTGTCATCGTAACCAGCATGTCATCGCAACCACTGGCTTCCTGGGTAATGGCGGCAGGATTCACGGCTGAAATCTTGCCTACGAGAACTGCTCCCATCGCGATTCCTGGGCCCACCGAGGAGAATTGAGGCGTGAGCTCAGCGCTCACGTCCGACCCGGTTCGCTATAACAGCAGAAGTCGGTGTGCATTTAGGATCAGGTTGCGCTCGCAACTTTCTTGAGGCGGTGGCGGCAGGATTCGCCGCTGCGATCTTGCCTAAGAGGATCGTCTTCCCAACACTATCCCACGACTTCTTGGGCAACGCATTTTCAACGCAAAACCACAAGAAGATTGTCAAGGTACTATCCATCAACTTTTGCCCCTCTTGCTTTGTCAGAGTGCGAATTGAGGCAGAAATTTAGCCAATTGACCGCCGCTCCAAGCGATGACTGCTGGCATTACCTGCTCAACAACCCGCATCGCTCTTTGAAACTACAAGCGGTTCAGTACTTAAAAACTGCACGTTGTATTCTGGATTTAATTTTACCCTACGATTTGTATTTTCAAAAGCTTATTGCCCTTTGTGCGTCTTTTGAGAGCTTTTGAAAATACAAATCGTAGGGTAAAATTAAATCCAGAATACAACGTGCAGTTTTTAAGTACTGAAGCGCTTGTCCATCTCTGCGTACAGAAGATCTAGTAAACGACGGTGAAAGAGCCGTCGTTTTCCAAGCAATCGACGCTCTTGAAGCCAAGCTTCAAGGTCAGGACGTCGCTTTACGTGGTAGCAGATAGCTGTAGGTTGGCGCGGGTCAAGATCTCCTTTGAGCTTCTTCAGTCGCTTCATCTCGCCATTCCGGGCGTACACGTCATCCCAGAAAACAAACCAGAACGTGACCGCAGGGTGCGAATGGACGAACTTTATCCGCAGATAAAGTGAGTCCAGTGCACTTTGGTGAGTCTCAACTAGCGACTGCAGATGCGGGTTGCCTTCTCGACGCTTCAAGTGATCTTCGAGTTCTTGGCGAGAAATGTGCGGGTTGTTGTACACAAAGAACCAAAACGCGTCACTAAGCGTGGCATTCGCGTCTCGGTGCTTCGATTCGAGAGCCTGTCGATACGCCTGATGCTCACCTTGCAACGCCTGCACACCAGATCTCCAGACTTCCTTGGTTTGGTCGAAGATAACACGAAGTTGCTCGCTTTCCTCCATCGTGGAAGTTAAACCAACATGATCCGGACCCATGACGGCAACACGATTCTGAAGATGGTGCACTTTGTGTGTATGGGGAGCCACCGCATCTCCATACCCGTCGCGATAGGTCATACTCACGTCAAAGCCTTCCGCCATGATCCTCTTGTTGGCATCTCCTTTCGTGGCCACGTGAATAACACCGCAAGTGTAGTTACACGTGAACGTCACAGTTGAATAGCGAGTCTCGGTGTGTGTTTTCCCTTCTGAGTCGGTTCTTGTGACAGTCCCATCTTCTACAGTCGCTTGCTCTTGTCGCGTGAATGGAAAGTGAATATTGGTAGCTTGCGCGCTGAGCACTCGAAGTTTCTGCCTCAGTCCACGCTTCGCTACGATTTTTGGAGCAAAGTTGAGAAATAACAGCTTGGCTAGCTTCGATTGTCCGGGTACGTCGGCTTCATCTCGGATAATAGCTTCATCCTTGGAATCATCGTACACCATGACGCAATGGAAGGGATATGGCAGCACGTACATTTTGCCAAAGTAGGTTTTGGAATCGAGATGGCCATCACGAGCCCCAGACGCATCGTCCCAGTAGACGTCAACCCCTTCCAAAGCTGCACGCGTAGCTTGTCGAAGCTTTGATGTGTACGCATCTTCTTCTCCTCTCCAGTGCGAACGCACGCGATGAACTCCAGACGCCACCACGGCTTGTTCCAAGATCTCTAATCTGTGGGCGACAGTGAGTTCGTCGGCGTTTCCTTTCGATATGCTAGCATTTTGCGTAAGTTCAAGCAATAGTGACCGCCAGAATGCTTGCCACACGCGATGCTTGGCCTCTTTGTCGACGTCCCAGCGAGGTAAAACGTTCTTCGCCGGAGCATCTTCGAGGCCTCGAGAAGTATCACTAAAAGTTATCCAACCCAGCAAATTTTTCAAGAAGAGACGAGCTCCGCTCATTCCAAGAAGCAGCACGGCTAACATCACGAAGAGGTTCACAATGTGAACAATGCTGACGACGATAGCAACGATTTCTAGTGGCCGCGACTTGGTTTGTTGCATGTCGACGAAAGTTGCGAGAGCCCCACCGACACACGTAGTTAGAGCTGCTATCTTAGCGCTGATCTCCATGACGTTGTTCAGTGGGTCGCTGAAAGGTGTGCCATAGCTTGATAAGGCCACAACACTGGCATAGACGGCACAAGACAGGATGCCCCGGATTCGATCGTCTGCGCTAGCTGCCAACACAATGACAAGCGCCAGTGCGAGCTTAACCAGAAGCTGCAACACCTTATAGTAGCTCCAGCGCTGCTCAAAACCAGCGTAAAGTGACTGATAGGGGCATCGAAGTTGACTCGGATCTCGAGTTACCAGTCGAGTGTACACCTTATCGTCGAAAGGAACCACTTCGCCGTCCAAGTCGTGCGTAACCAGAGGGTTCTCGAGTGATCCAGTCGGTCGGTTCTCCGCAATCGCACGTACAAGAAACCATGGCAATGGTATCGTGAAGGTCAGTAAGAGAACGATAGCGGCCACTACAATGGCTGGCCAAGCTGCGCTGTCTCGGAAGCGCGAAAGCACCAAGCTCAAAGCACTAGTGGCTTTGCTGTCCGATAAGGTGGAGCGATTCGAAGCTGCCGCCACTACGACGTCAAGACAGAGGCGAGTGAGAGGCAAATAGACGGTTAGACAGGCCGTGATCACGTATGTAAACAGCTTGACTCTCATCTTCTGCTTGGTGGCTAACGCCGCCCACGTCATGGCCTCGTGTCCTTGTCGGATTTCATCCGCTCGACGATGTAAATGACGGCCAGAGAACGCAAACCACAGGAAACTCACGTAGACAACTCCGATCGCTGCAAGTAACACCGCGACGGCGATATCTGCCACGAGTGCTTGGTTCTGCGACGCTTCTTCAACAAGAGCGAGTGCGTTGACTGCCATGACGTCGCAAGCTCGTCGCAAACCACTGAGGAATTTGTTCAGAGCACTAGCGACTTGGTGGCGCTCGAAGTAGTCGAGCACGGACACGTACAGGCCCGTGAAGAAGAGCCCCACGGTCTGGAAGAAATCTCTTGCAATCTCCACTCGCAGCAATGGAGGAAGCCCCGAACGAGCTAGGCAGGCAGAGATTGCACCGAACGCAGCAGCTCCGCCGTCCCGAACGGCGTCCAAAGCTGCATCGACCACTTCTCGACTTTGACCGAGAACGCCATCCAAACCTGCGAAACCTTGAGCTGCAATAGCCTTGGCAAAGGGCGAATTGAAAACCTCACTTGATGCCAGCTTCACGTACCCCGCTGCGTCCTTAGCTTGACCTGATACTTTCTCTGCAGCGTCGCCGAGTGTCCTCCATTGGGTTGTGATGGACTGTGAACAGCGCGAACGTAGCTCCTCCCAGTCTTGCTCTGGTAAAACTTCGTGAATGACGCCAATTTGACGATGAAGCTCGTCAGAGATGTGGTTTGCTAGAGGAACGCCTTCTTCTGTGAGCTGATGAAGAGCTTCGCGAAGTTCGAGGCTGACAGAAGAGGCCAGCACACTCGACGAAGCAAATGCTGCTGTCAGCAGCTTACCGATAGTCTTGACATTGTCACTAGCACCTTCCACCACTTCCAGTACAGCTGGAGAAGCGTTTGATACTTGAGCGGCTAGTTCTGTGGCGTGTTCGGCGATCACGTCGCTCACGGATTCATGAACCACCGACCAAAGGAAGAGCAGCTCCACAACTGGCGCTGAACCCATCGTCGCTGTGGCACAGGCAGCTATCGCATCCCGTAGCTCAGCCAACTGCTTAACTGGGTGTTTGGCGCAGTCGACGAGAACTCCGCTGTTCCTGATCTCTTCCACGATTTGAAGCTCCATTGATTCACCCGACACAGTCATACGCTCCAGAGCATTTCGACAGGCAGACGAGATGTTCGTTGACCTAACAATCTCTAGAAGTGCTCGACCGGCACGTTGGGCCGAGCTTTGAAGCTCGCGAGGGTCGACAAGTGAGTTCGTATCGCTGGAGCCGATAGTTAGAATCTCCGATGGTATCTCGTCGATGTCGGGAGGCAATGGCACCACCGACACCATGTCGGTCGCCTTTGAAGAAGGGGAGTTTCAAGTCGTTCGTTGGTGGTGCTTTCGGCGCTAATTTCGCCGGAAGCGCCCAGCAGAACTGAACCAAGAATACGAGCGAGTCGTGATTGACTGATAAAGAGCTCATACACCCACACTGTGTGCATATAGTACCGGGAAATATGCTTTGCATTAGAAGTTTGATCTAGTTACTGAATGACACGCCTTGCCGTCTTCTAGATCATGCCAATGTCGCCGGATGTCGGCGAGTGGAACAGACCAAGCTGGAACTTGTTCGAGAGCTGACTGGCGTACTGTGACGAGTTCGGTGTCGCTGGGGACTTAAGGTGGCTATTGCAGGGCGTGGCAACCTCCACCTTCGTCTTGGACGTTGCTCTGCGGGTCGCAAGTCGTCGACGAAGCGAAGACCAGACGGAGATTCCTCGCTTGCGAATGCCGGCGACGAAGCTCTTCGCTTGTTCCCAGCGACTGCTGTTGAAACTGGAGAGCACCGAAGTCTTCTTGGTCGATACTTGCTCGTCGGGGAAGTCGGGCAGCGGACTGCCCATGACGCTCAGCGTCGTCGCGATCAGTGCGCCGCTGTTCTTGTCGGCGAGTTCCGCGTCTGCGTCGTAGCTGGCGCTGGTGGTGATCGTCGACAGGCGGTTGCGGTAGCCGTACACTCGTAGCATGACCAAGGCAACAGTTAGCACAACTAAGCCAGCGAGGAGACCGACGTAGAGGGCCAGCGTGAAATTTGGCAACTGCGGCGCGGACGCCATTTTGCACACTGCCAGCCCCCCTGCCAACACCAACAGCTCTCCATCCGGTCGCAGCGAACTCGACGCCCTGAATTCTCGGCCAGCAAGCCATGAATGCAGCTCTAGAGCCATCGTCCGCATCTCATCTACTGTCCGTGGCCCACAACCTTCTCGACTGGACGGCCGCGACGACCGCTGATTGGCCCAGCAAGTTGAAGTCGAAGTGTAGCCATCGCTTTGGAACCTTTCATCCATCATATATTATCCCAATATGCAGGTCATTGAAGTGCAGCACACCATTCCGCGGGTCTTGCTGACGTCAAACATCTTCCCGTCCTCATGTTGAACCGGAGCTCATTCTTCAATTTGCCGGCTTCAGCGCAAGTCTCCGTTTCGTTGTTAGTCGTCCTATCCCAGCCAAGCATGGTGCAGAAGAGCAAGACCGCCACCACGAGCGTAGGCACGCCGCTTCCGCCCAATGGACTGACAGCGTCGGCCACCGCCGGCCCACGCGGCCCCATGGTGCTGCAGGACTTCGCCTTCATCGACCACATGGCGCATTTCGACCGTGAACGCGTCCCGGAGCGCGTGGTGCACGCCAAGGGTGGCGGTGCCTTCGGCTACTTCGAGGTGACGCACGCCGACATCGCGCAGTTCTGCAGCGCCAAGATGTTCGATCGTGTGGGCAAGCGCACACCTGTGGCTATCCGCTTCTCCACGGTGGGAGGGGAACTGGGCAGCGCCGACACGGCGCGAGACCCGCGCGGCTTCGCCATCAAGTTCTACACGGAGGAGGGCAACTGGGACCTGGTGGGCAACAACACGCCCATCTTCTTCATCCGCGATCCGATCCTGTTCCCGAGCTTCATCCACACGCAGAAGAGGCTGCCCAGCACGCACCTCAAGGACGACGACATGATGTGGGACTTCTTCTCGCTGCGCCCTGAGACGCTGCACCAACAGAGCTTCCTCTTCGCGGACCGCGGCATCCCCGACGGCTTCCGCTTCATGAACGGCTACGGCAGCCACACGTTCGCCAACGTGAACGCTAAGGGCGAGACAGTGTACGTCAAGTACCATTTCAAGACGGACCAGGGCATCCGCAACCTGCCCGTGGACAAAGCGGCCGAGCTGGCCAGCTCCGATCCGGACTACGCCATCCGCGACCTGTACGAGGCCATCCAAAGCAAGCAGTACCCGTCGTGGACGCTGTACATCCAGGTCATGACCATCGAGCAGGCCGCTAAGGAGAGCGTGAACCCGTTCGACGTGACCAAGATCTGGTCGCACAGCCAATACCCACTCATTGAAGTGGGCCGCCTCGTGCTCAACCGCAACCCGAGCAACTACTTCGCCGAGATCGAGCAGATCGCCTTCTCCCCGTCGCACATGGTGCCGGGCATCGAGCCGTCGCCCGACAAGATGCTGCAGGGCCGTCTGTTCTCGTACCCGGACACACAGCGCCACCGTCTGGGCACCAACTACAACCAGATCCCCGTGAACCGCCCGCTCAAGGAGCCGCAGACGTACCAGCGCGACGGCTTCATGGCCATCAATGGCAACATGGGCGACGCGCCCAACTACTTCCCCAACAGCAAGAGCGGCCCGCCCGAGGACAAGACTCTGCGCTACCACGCATACCAAGGCGACCACGCGGTCGTGGACAAGTACTCGACCTATGACGACGACAACTACTCGCAGGTGGGCGACTTCTACCGCAAGACGCTGGACGCCGCGGCGCGCGAGCGTCTCACGGACAACATCGCCGGCTCGCTGGTCAACGCGTCCAAGCCCGTGCAAGCGCGCGCCATCGCCAACTTCAGTAAGTGCGACCCGCACTACGGCCGCCGCGTGCAGGAGAAAGTGGACGCGCTGGCTCGGCAGAAGAAGCCAGCCGTGTCGGCTTCACTGCCGGCTCCGGCCAAGCTCAACCCGCCGCGCAAGCCGTTCGTGCCCGCTCCGCCCTCGGCCGACGTGGCCCCACGATTGTAAATGGATGTGGCTTGGCCTGCTGGCAGAACGGCAACGCAGCCTGCTGATGTTGAAGTGAGTGTAGCCATTTCGCTGATTGGCAGTTAAAGCAGCGCTGACGTCCAGCGCCTCGGACAAGCAGCGATCGGAACCCGTGTGCACGAGAAGAGTGCGAAAGGAAACCGTAAATGAAAAATGAAAGGCAAACTGGAGTTGCAGTTCTCAAGGTGGAAGCCATCTCGGTTGTTCTTCATCGTTGTATAACCCATGGAGTTAGGCGAGATGAGAAGTCAAGCGCTGGCGACATGTGTGCAAACACCTTCGTTTGCTGAGCAGGGAAGAAAAAAAATCTCGTGGCGCGGGTGCAGGCGATGCATGCTCGAGCGTGGAGCTCCTCCATTCGCCGACGTCGTGCCCTTGTGCAGTCGTATAGGTTTAGTGACGCAGCCAATCTGCGCGGCTTTTCGGGGAGATACGTTTCCATGTAACAGCCGCTTTCTGACCTCCCTACAGCGATATCGCGTAACTCGATATATCACGCTTTTTTGTGTTTTGCACCGAAACTGGGACCCACACAAAAACTTCCTTCTATTTCCTTTTATTTGTATTGACCTTACAAATATCAAGTTGTCCGTATGATGATAACCTGCCATTACACATACTATCCATTCTCGCAGACGGCAAATCCATGAGAAAACAGCGTGTTTTTTTCGCTTCTCCAAGCAGCTTAAAGCGGCGCATAATTTACTTCTCCTCGCTCTGGTTGCTCCCCCGCTCTTCCCTTCATGCCGCAGCCCGCACACCGCCGCACCGCCTCGGAGCTGGACATGAGCTCCATGCGCCGCATCAGCGACGCACTCCTGCTGGCCCAGAACCGCGCGCGTTGCGCCACGGACCGCGCGAATCAGGCTGAGCAGTACGAACCTCAACACCTCATCTGATAATCCAGCTTAAATACTAACTTGCCTCCTCTCCAGCGTGCTGCGCCTTGTACTGGCCCAGGTAGATGTCCCCCGACTGCGCGTGGACTCACTGACCGACTGGGAGATGCTGCGCGCCGCCGTGACGGCCCACCCGCTGCTTCTAGCAAGCCCAAGACGACGGAGCGCGTCCTTTGGGGAACTGGACGACGCGTCGGTGACGTCGTCGCTGTCGTCGACCTGCTGCCTGGAAGACGTGGCCAAGGACGTGGTGGCCAATTTGAACACCGCCATGACGCGCCACAAGCGCTACGTGGAGCAGTTGACGCTGCCCACGCTGCACTTTTCATTCTGGAGCGGCGGTCTTTTCAGCCCGGTGCAGTTGGTGGCTGGAGTCCTGGCTGGAGTTGTGGTGGGGGTTGTTGCCACCAAGCAGTGGCAGTGGCAGCTGCAGCTGCAACGGACACAACAAGAGACGCCGTCGCTGTTTGCCAAGGTTGCAAAATGGTGCGGTCGACGGGCACCCGCTGCGGGCACGCCGTGGCATCTCATCCCGCTGCCGAATGACGAGTACAGCTACCTCATGCACCCGGCGACGGTTGAGGTCGCTTGAGGAGTGAGAATAGCTGGACAAGACAAGGAACAGATATGTATGCAGATTAGCTGGTAGTAGCAAAAGACGCCTGGACGACGTTGTCATGGTGGCGCGACTCGACTCGACTCGATGGTGAGGGACTGGTCTCCGGTGCAAGCAGCGCGCAGTATGATTGATTGGATTGAATACATGTAGATTAGCGTTCGCCCGCTTGCCGCTCCGCCCTTACCCAGTAGCGAGGCAAACTCCAGCCCAAGCCACTGCAGAGGCGAGTCTCAGCCATAGAAAAGTGGCGCCATTCGAGATCCTGGCTACCATTTCAAGCAGCTATTCCGCCGCAATGCTCGACGTGAACCGCGTTATGTTTTGCACTATATTTTTCTGATGTTTCTGCTGCTGCTCTGTCGCTATAGGTGTCTACCGCCGACTGCGCTCTGCATCTTCTTCTCCTCGGTCAGCCTAGGCGAGTATGACCTCAGCTCCGAGCTTTCCAGAGGCGAAGCGAGACGCGTCGCTCGCAAGCAAACACCTGGGAGGGCAGCGCGCGTGAGTGGCCGACCGGTCGAGTCGCCGGCTCACTGGCTCGAGGCGGACTCGCTGCTCGAGAGCAGGCGACGAAGGCTGGTGTGACGAGCGCCTCCCTGTCACCTGGCTCCGTCACAGCCTCGCACTAAGAGAGCCCAAGCTCCACTTCAGCCCGTCCCCGCGACGCCGCGTTCTCCGCCTATCTAGATGGAGAACTCGTTGAAGCTGCTCTTGTCCTTCTTGCCCTTGGCCTTGGCCCGGGCCTTCTCCTCACGGGCAATCCTGACGGCAGCGGGCTCGGCCGCTTTCTTCTTCTTGCCCTTGCTCTTCACGAGGGCCTTGATGTCCACGACCTCGGTGGTCGCAGTCTCGGGCTCAGCAGCCTTGGCGGGCTTCTTGCCCTTCTTTTTCTTCTTCTTCTTGTCCGAGCTGGAGGCCGCCGGCGTCTCCTCCTTCTTCTCTTCCTTCTTCTCTTCCTTGGGCTGCGGGGCATCCTCCCCCTTGATGCCGAGGTCAGCCAGCGCCGCCTCGAACTCCTTCATCTCCAGCTCCTTCTTCTCCTTCTTGGACAGCGTGCGAGCGGGCGGCTCGGCCTTCTTGGGGGCCGCGGGCTTTTCCGGCTCCTCCTCTTCTTCTTCTTCCTCAGACTCCGATTCCGATTCAGACTCCTCCTCTTCCTCCTCGGCCACAGCCTCCTCCACGGCAGGCTCCGCGGCGTGCTCGTCGTCGCTGTCGTCGCCCCAGGCCGACGTGGACGCGTTGTTCACGAAGGACGCGAACATCTTGTTCTGCGGCTCGGCCGTCTTGTTCTTGCGCTTCTCCGGCTGCAGCGCCGAGAAGACGTTGCTCTGCGCGCTCATGCTTGGCTTAGGTTGATCTCCTTGAGCTGGATCCTGTTGCAATGAGTGGAAACGGGGGGACCGCTGCGGATATGGCTCAAATATGAATTTCGCAGTTTCGAAAAGAACCAGCTGTCGATGCCTCCCTACTGAAGTTAAGTGGCATGGTCGGCTGGTGTAAATATTGTGTTAATGATCCAATGGAAACCGCGAAAGACTCAAGTTTCGAGCTTGTTCGTGTTGTCGTTACGTGATTGGGCGATCCCGCACGAGCCAGATGAGGAGGCATTAGCTGACGTCGGCAGAGCACCCGAGCCCATTTTCGCACTCGCCGCGAAGTGCCCCGCCACGTCTTGCCAGCGCTCGTGATCTATTCCTATCGCCTTCCCGTCGTCCCAGACGCCAGCCACCAAGCCAGAGAAGAAGGGGAAAATAGCCGCCACCCAGCCGCCCCATCGCTCGGGGTCAGTCGTAAGTTTTGCTGCTATTTCCGCCGCCGCAGCGTGGTGGCCACAATCCAAAACGCAACGCGCCGCCAGCCCAGAGACTCTGAACCTTGGTGAGCTGACTGCTGTGTGTGCTGTGCTCTCCACCGATGTCGCGGCTGAAGGATGTCTACGGAGGCCTGCGCAAGGAAATGACTGCGACGTTTGACCGCGGGGACATCGTGTCCGTCGTAAGCGGCGGCAAGGCCGGCTACGCCAACCTCAAGCATCTCAATGTGGGCTCGCCCGGCAGCGACGTCAGCGACCTCGGCGACACGGCGGACCTGGAAGAGCTGCTGGCCCAGGGATCCAGCCAGGGACCACAAACCCATCCGGGTACGTTGCAGGCTGCCTTGGAGGATGGAAAGAGCGCGTGGACTGACGGGCTGTTTGTATGCTGAACAGGTATTATTTGCTGCGCCATCTTCTCTTTCTCCGGCTTCTTCTTGCTGGTACGGTTTGCCTACGTTGACAGGGGGTATGCGAGTGATGCAAGTACGAGTACTAACTGGACACTTGTGATATGCTTGCAGCTCATCGTTGGCTGCATTGTGAACAGCGACTCGCTGTATATCAAGGTGCGGCCGCCTGAGGGCAAGCCCAAGTCGTCCCTGGCGACGAGTATTTTCCTGGCGGCCTTCCTCTACCTGTGTGTCTTCGGCACCAGCATCATGTACTTCCTCCGCGCACGACGCGCGCAGAAGGTGTATCAGCTCTCGCTCGACGTCCACGCCGACTAAAGCGCGTGGCAAAACGTGGCACATCTAGTTAGGGTGCATGCGGGCCTAAGCGCTTGCCGATTCTGTAGATTAGCAACGGAGAACAAGATAAACACCAACACAACCACGAGCATTATATAGAGCGAGACAAGCATTCATTTGGAGCGGACGAACCGAGCAGACGACGCCAGGCTGCAAGACACGTCAGGCAAGCACTTCTCGGCCAGAACCAAGCAGGGGCAACGCACTTCCAGTTGAACGACCAGCCAGCCACGACAGACGCGAGTTGCCCTTGCACTTCATTCAGCAAATAAATTAACTTCACCCTCCATGCGCAACCGTCTGCTCGTTTCCTTCAGCGTCCTTGGTGTCACCACCAGCTCCGTCTTCAGCCAATCCGTCGAAAACAACCAGCAGGTTCTTCTCGAAGGCAGCATCAAGCACACGCTTCGCGACTTCCAAGCGAGCCTTCTTCTTGCTGATAGCATTGGCGGTAGCAATTTGCTCACCATTGAGGAAGCCCGTGCATTTGAACTCGGTAACTTCCTTGTTGGGCGACACATCTTCAATGTCGAAGCGAGCTTGGAGTGTCCCGCGTTGCATGAGCTGGTTCAGCAGCGGCAACGGCTGAAGCTGCCGCTCCAAGCAGCTAATCCTCGTCGGTAGCTTGGACACGTCGTCGTCAGGAACTGGCTGCACCGTTGCAGACACGGCCGGCTCAGTAGTCAATGGCTGGCCACTCGCTTTTGCCCGCTCAAACCGCTCTAGATACGCCAGGTCTTCCGCTCCTAGCTTCCCAGCCGCTTGCTTATCATTCCACAACTTCTCGATAGCAATTTTGCATGCCTCATTCTTCACCACTTTCTTCGAGATAGCTTGAACTCCAGCAGCAAGCACTTCACCGGTTCCGCCATGCACAACCGTGCACTCAAACAGAGGGGCTTCTCCGGCGTCAGCATTGTAGCGAGGTTGAATGTCCACCATCATCCTCTGCTTGATCTTCATGAAGTAGACATTCAGTCTCGCCGCCGCAAAATTGTCGTCCTCTCTGGTTGGTAGCGGCGTCGCGTTCGCTTGTTGCTGTCGCTCCTTCTTGAACTGCTGGTCAGATTCCTCCCGTGTGAGCGCAATGGGCTTCCCCATAGCCGCCGCAATCTTGTCCTTAAGCTGCTTGGCTCTAATCTCCGACATCTCTGCTTGACCCAACGCCTCCTTACGTTGCGCTACTTCAATCTCCTTCCGAAAATTCAAAAACTGCGCCTTGTCCGGGTAAAAGCCCAGCGCTGTGTCCACCACCTTGCTAGCCTCATTATAGCGATGTTCCATCAGCCGCAGCTTGGCCATAGCGTACAGCGCCTTCGTGGACGCCTCATTCGCTACCAGTGCCTTAGTAGCATACTCATTAATCAACGATAAATCCTTCATCTTGATGCCGCAGATGGCCACGTTATTGCAGAGCGTCACGTAACGCTCCTGCATGTCCTGATCGTCCCATTCCGCAGCAGGGATGGTCTTGCCGTAGTACTCGCTCTGCTGGTGTTTAAGCACGGCTTCGATACTCCGCTGGAAGGCGTTCCTGGCCGCGTAGAAGTTCTTCTGCTGGAACTTGAGCTTCCCGTCGCTCTGCGCTTTGACGGCCTCCTCCAGGAACTCGGGCGACGTCTCGTCGTCCACATTCTGCAGCATCACAGCCTGCTTGCTCTCCTCAGCTGCACGTTCGTACCACCCATCCAGCTGCTGGCCCTGCGCGTGGGCGTGTGGCTCGGCCTCGCGCATTCTTTCAAGTGTTTGGCGTACACTGGGGTCCCATACCCAGTCCTCAAACGAGCGCTTCGGATCCCGCACGAATGTCAGCAGCAGCTCCCGCACACCGTGCAGAGGTAGCAGTGGCTGCAAGAAGCGCTGCGTCCCCCGGTCGCTTGTTTCCAGCGCTGCACGCAGCCGCGTCAGCTCTTCAGCACTCATCTTCGCCAAGATTTCCCGATTTGAAAAGAGTGATTGTTTTGATGATGTGCAAAACACGGGGATATGTGTACCACATTGTGCTATGTACGCTACACTCTTCTGCAGTGACCGCCACAGAAATCGTGGAAGGAAACCCGGTGGCCATTGGCGTGAGGCGGATCATGGCGGCTTCTGGCGCGGACAAGACGACGACGGAGCTCTCCATGGACGACGCTGCGGCCACACAGCCGCCCTATAGCGGCTCTAGTATTAGGATCCCGGCGGTAAGCGCCAAGTTGCGTGCGCAGCGCGTGCGAACCGTCCGGTTAACGACGCAGGTGCATCCGGATGTCTTGGTGCCGTTCCTATACGGCGAGCGCGGCGGACGCGGCATTGGAGCCATTATTAGCGCCACAGGAGCTGCTGTGGACTACTGTGCGCTGTCTCCAGACGAGGCCGAGCGCTCGCCGAGGTCCAGAGGCTTCGTCATGAACTTTTTGGTGTCGGCTGGGTCCAGCGAGATGCTGGAGGACGCTACGAGGCAGCTGAGGACGTTGGTGGACAGACTACAGCTTCACCTGCAGAAAAAAGCTCGAGGCAGGGCTCCGAGGGACGAGGGGATGAGACGTACGAGGTCGCCGAGGGTCCAAGCGGACGTGGAGGCCAAGAGAGAAGCTATACCGGATGAACGGTGGGGAAATGCTGCTGCAGTTGATGCACCAGATGAAGAGTGGGAGATTCCGCCGGTGCAGAGAATGTATTATGCTCCTGGTGGACCAAGGGTGCGTCGAGAGCGGCCGAGATATGTGGACGAGAACGATGAGAAGAGGGATTTTGTGGCTAGACGTGTGCCTGATGCAGAGGCTTCGTACGCACAAAGAGACCAGTCGCCTGTGCACTTTGTTGCGCGCCGCAGAGTGCGACGGTATGCTGAGCAGCCTCGGTGGACGGCGAGGAGCTATCCTGCTGAAGCGGGTTACGCAATGTTCTCGCCCCAGGCTGGTGAACAGGCTCAGAGAATTGCTCCAACGCGACAGCTACCACGACATGTGTATCCCGGAGAGCAGCCGAGTCGATTTGCGCAGGCAGACTACGGTGTGTATGAGTTTGAAGAAGGAGACGAGGAAGGTGGAGAATTTCCTGCGTATGAGGAAGCTGTGGACCTCACGAATGAAAATGCTGGTGCGAATGAGCCCGCGGAATTTGCAGATCAGCACCAACCTGTTCGCCAGACGCAGCCTCGCCGACGTCTGAAGCGCCCTCGCACCAGTATGCGAAGCGATGGACCGTCGCCACCACCTATTTACCGGAACCGAATGCCGTATATTTATGACTACGCCTATGATGATGATGAGGAATGGATGACTGAAGACGCAGAAATGGCCGTTTCCTACGGCTACCCTGCGCAATACCGTCGCCCGAAGGTGCCCATTGTCCGCCCGAGACGGCGATTTGACAGCATAGGCTCACATCGTTGGGGGAGTCCAGCAGGACGTGGGCCCCAAAGACTGTACAAACGCCCTCGAGTTCCGCAAGACGGACTCCCACTCGACTATGATATGAGTGACGATTCAGTGTTCGAAGAGCCCATCCGCGTCGCTCCTCCTACCAGTACTCCAGCTCGTACGGTGCTAGTTGATCAGCTTGACGACGTCGCAGATAACGTCAGCACGGACACTTCTCCTAGACCTGCTCCCGACCTCGCTGACACAACAGAAATTCCGACGGAGGAAGGATCAACTGCAGCTAGTCCGAGCGAGACTCATAGCGATGATGCGCCACAGGAAGAAAGGAAGGAGCCGAGCCCTGCCAATGAAATCACGACCTTGGAATTCCCGGGGGAAACATTGCTCGAATCGGCCGGCAGCACGGTAGCAACAGAGTCAGCCACCGAGGTTAGACAAGAACAAGAAAACGCGAGCCCAAACGAGGAGACTGTTCAGTTTGCGAACGACAAAACAAATGCGGTTGATGTGCAGCCGGACGTACCAATTGCGCCAACCCCACAGAGCGAAGTTGTTCCGTTGGACTCAAGCTCATCAAATCAAGAGACAATCAGCCTTGGCGTGCCACAAGGAACGAACGATCCATCAAGTTCTCCAACAAGGTATGCATTCTCCATCCTGACATGGATGTATCCATATAAAACTGACGTTGTTGCTGTAACAATGGTGCTGTCTAGGAAAACACCCGAAAGCCGTGTTGCTAGCCCTCCGCCCTCTGTCTCGTGCGACGTTTCTGATGCTGTTGAGAAGATGATTGACGCCTCTGCGGAAACGACTGCCTGCCTTCAGATACTTCCCACAGTTGCTGAAAACCCGATTGAATCCAGGGTTCCTGCTGCAAGTGAGCTCCAGATTTCGAATTTTAACGAAGCTCAGCCCACGCTGCCCTCGATTGAAGCTGATACTCATTGTCGAAGTGTCGGCACTGACGCCACCCGGATCAACAACCACGTTATTGCTTCCCTGGAGAAGATGAACAAGGTGGAAGCCGCTTTCGTTACGGTTAAGAAGTCGCTGTCCGAACAAGAGGACAAATTTCGCCGCTTGGAAAGCAGTAGCAAATGCCGCCAAAAGCTGGAAGTCCTGTGCCGCATTATATACGGCCTTCAGTGTCGAATTGGCTCTGAATCATGCGGTCTGGATCATTCTCGCAAGCAAAACCTGCTGGATAAGCTTCACAGCTATCTGGAATCTCTGTTGACAGAGCCGACACAGACCCTGGAAGAAAAGCTCAAGTGGCTGCAGACGGAGTTGGAGCATGTCCTTGTCATGCCTGGACTTGTCAATGACAACCACTTCGTTCCTAGTAAGCGGGCGCCCACCAAGGCGAACAACTGCGGAAGGAATAAAGCTTGCACTCCTCCGCCCCCTTCTGACAAGATCCAAGACAAGGTTGACGAATCGAATGGAATGGATTGGGAAGAAGATGGTTGGTTTGAAGAGGCCCCCTCTGCTGACCCTGAAAGTGATGCCGAGGAGCAAGAAAACTTCGTGGCTCAGATTTCCCCGAAGAAGGGCAACATGAAACTCGAAGGTGATTTTCTGGCGGTGAAGCTCGAAAAAGGAGCTTCGCCTCGATGGCCTCGTGAGCTTCCCCCTTTCGTTTGGTCTCTCCTAGCTCGAGTGATCTCATCGGATCCGCAGACGTACGTCATGAGGGTGACGCACAAGCGACTCATCGACGAAATTGCGAAGGGCGACCCATACTACTACTTGCACCCGACGATCATATCCAGAGATGCTGAGGTATCTTCACCATTACGGTCGTCACCCTCACAGGGATGCGAATTTGGATGTCGAGGTGCCTCCGCCTTGAAGTGGGAGCGGAAGCTTGTGAGTCAGATTAGCTCTCGCATGAAATCTTTCGACAACGTGGCGTACTCGCTGGCCCGCAGTAGTGGAGGAAAGGAGGTGCTCAATCGCAAGAAGATGAACTCGATTATCCGAAAGCTGCATCTTGTAGCGATGCAGCTTCACTCGCTGGTGTCCCACCTGTATTGTGTGAAGGGCCAAGCCACTTGCAAAGAGGTGGACTCGCTCCCGATTGCGCTCAACAACTCCCACTTTGAGCGAAAGATGGGCGTGTACAAGTCGAGGCTCAAGCTGGTCGTGCCACACAAGTACCAGCAACAGCAGACGCAGCAGCAGGCGAGCAGTTCCACTGAGCCGGCCGAAGAACTTTTAAGGGACACGTACGAGTTCTTCCCGGAATTGCTCCTTTGCGTTGATATCTGGGGATACAATTATCGCGACGGGCAGGCCAAGCGACACAGTAGCAAAGGAGTGCTCAACGATGTAGTAGCATCGGATGGCGCGCTGTTTCCTCTTGGTTTCTTTTGTGGGGTGGAAAGTCTGGCGTTTGACTTCGAGCACGACAGCAATGGTTTGCTCCGTTGTATCTGCGACGAGCTACTGAATATCGTGTGCCTGTGGAACGACTTCAAGTGGACCGACAACCTTACGGCCGTGGCTTTAGATCGAGTGGTGTCTTTCGAGACCGACGTTACTACCAGCATTCTGAAGATCCTGGAGCTTTATGCTCACCATTTGCAGGCGCTGTGGGCAGTGCGTCTGCTGGATGCGCCAGAACAGCTTCGCAGCGTGCATTTCACGCAGTTCAATGCGTACTACAGTGATCGAAGCCAAGGCAGTCTGAATCCGGCCACCGGCTCCCAATCTCGAGCTCACAAGAAAAATGGCAACGGCACAAATGCCAATGCCAGAGCCATTGATCAGTTGGTGGCGACTGAAATGGTTGAACAGAACCTTGCCGAAGAGTACTGGAACCGCAAGGTCACAGCGCTCTCTATCCACAACCCAGACGACGACGCGATGGTTGTGGATGATGGTGAACCAAAGCCTTCTCAACTGCTGAGTGCCGAGACCATCTGCTCCTGGGATCACGACACTTTGGTATCATATTTATTGCGTTGGAGCGACGTGTACGCAATTCGTAGCGAAGTGAACGCGCTGTCAGCCGTCACGAACCACATGCTGAAGCACGAAGTGCAGAAGTACCGGCTCGTGAATGGGAGCGGCGATATAGAGATCGTTGGAGACGATCTGAGGAGGACGACGGTTGACACTGCGACGAGGCAACTTCTTTCAGCCGTTAGCCGCGCGCAAATGTTGGTCAGGGATGCTCTAATCGGCACCGAGAAGCTGGTACTCCACTCTGCTTCAAGTCAGCTTCCAGACGAGAGGAAGCGTCCGGCGTCTGTGCAGGAAGATGAAGCAATGATCGAGGATTATGACGCTCATCAATCCACTGCTTCTTCGTGCATACAACAAGTACAAGATGCCCCACCCAGCGAAACAGCGTTGAGCGCTCCAAATGGCGTGCTTGAATCAAGTGAAGAGGAGGATGGAGCTGTCCCCGCACCAGCAACCGAGTCGGAAGCCGGAAACATGCCGAACGCTGAAGGTGATGCGCAGGAAGAGTTGGATGGACTTGCGCCAGAGCAGCCAGAACTGAAGGATCTGATCCAGTTAGTGGCGGTGACGAAGCAAGACATGCAGGAGCTTTGTGGCCACAGACCGAGGTCTGCCCGTATGCGCGAGAAGGTGCAAACGCAGTCTCTGCAGCTCGCGCGGCAATCGGTCGAGATTTTCCGCAACATCAGGAACATGTACGGCTCGCAGCGTCGGTGATTGATCGAGACTAGGATAAAATATGAGCGGATACGTGTTGGAAATATCCCTGTGATGCGATGGAAGAAAGTGCTATCGTGCCGGGCCAGCGTGATCCGCTGGATCTGCAGTACAGGCCCTTAGTGTTGGATTCCCGCGATGTTGAAGCAGTAGGGATGCCAAGCAACCTCTTATCACGGGAATTGCGAGCTTCGGGCCATGTAGAGTGTTTTCTAGAACAGCGCTCGGTCGGTGGCAATACATGGAAGCTGCCGATTCTGCTCTAAAAACATGAAGACCGGAAACTGCGCCGATCAAAATAACGACGTCGTTGGGAACGTGCCAGTGATCAGATCAACGCGATGGCCAACGCGATGAGACGCTCTATGTCCGAAGGTAAGAAGTATCTGTTTCAAATCGTGTTCTTGGGATGCTAAATTACCAGTTTCAAGAAAATCACACTTGTCAGCAGCGTCGGACTTGAAATAGCAGTGTGGGTTCAGAGCGTGGGTGCCAGACGTCATTTGCACGCAAACGGCCGAAGTAATTCGCCATGCAGAACAGCCCGCCGTCGCCTCAACCCGTGAACAAGCGATCAGTACCAGCTCGTGGACAGCGATCGACGTCACTAGTGGCACGGCTTTCCACCCGAAATTTGTACGAGTTACAGCTCAAGGCATCCAACTATGACGCAATGATGCAGAGATTCCAGCTGCGAAAGGTATCGGATAGCAACGTAGCAGGAAGCAAATTGCAGCACGCAGTCATCGACACAGTGCTCAGGAAAAAATCCACGCCCGACTGGCTATCTCCTCGGCATTTCCTGGCGTTGACGCAAGAGAAGACGTGGCGCCGCGTATGGAAAGCTGTGACCACCCCCATCGCCCCCGAGAGCGGCATCAGCATTTGTCATGAACTCTGCATGTTCGCCGTCGCCCAGTTCCAGCTTTTCTACGTGCCGTTTTCGTATATGTACATTCCTAGTGGATCTAGCGAAACGATTCGTGTCGGCATGGCACTACAGCTTCTGCATCTTGCGGATTTACTGCTCACTCTCAACACAGCGTTCGCGAGGAAGAACAATTTAGTGACATCGAGAAGGGCAATCTTCCGAAACCACGCAAGCAAGTGGCTTGCGCTCGAGTTGGTATCCGCTGTCCCCGTTGGCTTTGCGTTCAGTTTCGAAAGCAGTGGATCGGCCGATACCCCAAGCATTCTCCTCCATTACGACGCGATGCTGATGATTCTTCGGACACTGCGCAATGTTGTCGTCGATAAAGGGCTCCTGCCACTTCGTGCTCTTCAGAACAACAAAACCGTCTCCTCGTGGTTTCTTTACTCGCGGTACTCGCACTTGCTGGGGATTGCCAAGCTCCTGTGGATCATCCTTCTCGTTGCTCACTATATGGCGTGTTTGTGGCACGCAGTGTCTGGACAGCACAATCACACCACCCGCGGCATTGGTGAGAAATATATGGAGGATTTCTACTACTCGGTTCAGCTGATCCAGGGCCAAGGTGGCGTCACTGGCACGTGGCAAGAGAATTTCTTGTCAACTGTCGTGATTCTCGCCGGATCTGTCATTCTTGCTGTCGTGTTTGGCAACGTCGCGATGCTCGTCTCCAACTTTAACGCCAACACAACCAACTACCAGCAGAAGATGGAAGGTGTGTTCGCGACAATGGACAAGATGGCGTTGCCTCTGAAACTGCGAGAGCGTGTGCACCAGTATTACGCACACGTCTGGACGAAATACGAGTCGCTGGATGGAGATATCGTCAAGTTTCAGCGGGAACTGGCACACACACTTGGCCTGGAGGTCGGCTTGTACAAGTACATGAACCTCGTCACGAAAATTTCGTTTTGGGAGAGCTGCTCGCCAGACTTCGCAACGCAGATCATCCAGAACATGGAAGTTCG
>JAABLK010000241.1:0-39038 GCA_012295415.1 Phytophthora chlamydospora
GGAAGAATTGTACCACAACGATCGCAAGCAGCATAAACTGCGGCAGTGCAAGCATTATCGGACGCCAAAAGGTGCTGTTGCTAGTCGACTCAGCAATAAACTCCCACCCGCAAATCGCCACGGCTGCCTGAAAAGCAGTAAAGCGTCAGCATAACTTCCAACTGCGACAGACTGATGAAAACAACATCGAGAGCACCAATGCGGTCTGAAAATGCACCAGCCAAAGCTGCTGATTGTACTGGATAGTAGCATTCGCGACGCCAGCTCGAGCGAGACGCCACTTGACCAACATCTTCAGCTCCAGTTCTTTTCGATAGTACAAGACTGAAATTTTGTAAGGGCACAACCTGGTTTCTTATCCAGACTCGAAAAAAAAAAGCAATGCTGTTGATGTTCCATCCAATAATTCGACTGAGATCTGGAGTATCAGGACAGCCATGGCGACAATTTACGCTGTTTCTTCTTTTGCGTATCCGTTAGAAGTCAATTAATTGTTTTTGAACTCGAGACTTCCTCGCCATTGGCCTGGTGACGCGGATGAGTTCCGAATTGCTGTACCGGGTCTTCAGATGAGCCACAGACAAGCGATTGCGATGCCTGTAGTATCGAGCGCTGCCGCTGTGATCTTCATGGTTGGAATGGCGACTTCCCGCTTCCATTTTCGCTCGTTGTGGGAATCAAAATGTGGTTTGTGGTACTAGTCGTCTATTTTGTGGCCTTGTTCGGTAAAGCTTTGGAGCAAGACGCCATGTTACTGAAGGAGTTGGTGAGATCAATCATCGTGCTCATCTGCCAGGTGCTGCTGACTTTCATATATCTGGTGGGTTCATGAACAGAAAGCCAGCAAACCAAAAGTACTTTGTGATGCTACCCCCAGTCATCGAGATCATCGCAAGGAACTGAATCAGCTACTGTCTGGGCGACAAGTCCGATTTTATGCCGCAAATTGTGAACTTTAACGTGGACGTGTTCAATGCGTTGTTCGTTTCTAGTTCCACGGAATATTCTCAGATCGATACTTCAGATTGCCTGGATGTTCTCCTAGGGTGGATCTCGTTTTTGAATGTCGTGCATCTCATGAAGCCGATCGTGGCTCTACGGCGTAAAATCCCCCACTGGAGTCGGCGGGCCACCTTGATATCGCACGCAAAATTATTGAGGAAGCCACACAAGCGTAGCTTGACGTGGGCTGAAGGATCAGGAAGTACCAGGGGGTCAACGAAAAAGATTACCGTCGGCGGTGTTCGACAGCTGGAAACAATGTCCGCAAGCCGTCAAGTTATCCCCCATTGATACATCGAACGCATTCATTCCTACAGCCCCACCAGAAGAACGAACGCTCTCGCATGGAGCATTTTTTGGTCCACAAGCCTTTGAGGAACTTTTTCTCGAACAAGGAACGCCAGTGGTTTCTTGACAGCAGCGCACAAGTACTCTTCACGACCGAATTTGTCATACTGGTCGAGTACACAGAAGTGGTCGTTCTTTTCAACTAAAGTGCATGTAAAGCCTGAGCTTCTCCTGAGTTGAAAAATCATGCTGACCTTCTCTTGCACCTGGCAGGCACATATACAGCCGCGGTGGTTTCCTGGTAATGCCTACTAAATGTATGTGCAGCTCCATGAAATTGACCATGCCGCTCTAGCAAGCAGCCTGGGCATGGTTGCAATGTATGGCTTCATTGAATTGCTTTCGCTGATACTCATGGAGTTCATCATCCACCAAACGCTACGAATTTCGATGCTACACTTGTTGTCGTGTGTGCTTGACAGGAGCACGTTGCCAGCCAGGAGAATGCAAAGCAAAAACCTGCCCCTAGAAGTCATCATTGCAACCACGATGCCTTAGAAAAATTGTGATAACCACGTTCTTTACGTTAAACCTGCCGTCGCCTCTGTGTATGTGCGCACTGTTGTGCTCCTGTGAGTTCTGGATTGTATAGCAATTCCAGAGAAACAAGTTAGACTGAACCATCCGCCATTTCAACCCCAAGTGGATAGGATCAGTCGCTGCGACCGTACGACTTCGGAGGAGCGAGAATTGCAGTTCCGGGGCTATCATGGCCACACCAGTGCACCGCACGCTTCAATAACTTGCTTTTGCATTCCCCCAAAATCACGGTGAATTGACGCTAGCTGTGGTGGCACCACGTGAACCAGTTGAACGTGTACGTGGGCCAAGGTGAACATTTCTGAAGGGGACACTGTCTGGGGATTCCGCTGCGGATGATGAGCTGATGCGGAAACCTGGAGCAGGCGTGTGCGCTCAACTGTTATGATTTTGCAGTTGACAACATTGATCGGCTTGCTTTTGTACGTTGCGCTGGTGGAATCAGTACGATCGCCGCACTTTTGAACAATGCTGACGCGAAAACCCAACGATTATTTAATAGGAAAGGGCCACCGAATGTGCAGCAGTGAAGAAGGAAGGAAAATAAGTGGATTAACTAGCTTATGACCTATCGTTTTGCTGGCAGTAAAACAAAATCATTCTGGTTGATCCTTGGGCGTGGAGCCCTGATACGGCGGTCAGGAGGGGGTACATCAATTCGAAACCCAGACGTTGAATGATAGCCATCACTTCATCGCCTTCTAAGCCAAGTGCCGTCGAGTGAAGGTAGATATACTTGCAATGACGATGAAAGGATGCGATTAAACTTGGCACACTTGGTTGTTCAGCTAGTGTTTCCTGAAAATATATGTCGTTGCGGAATCTCCATGTAGCATGAAACACGATCGCAATATGCACTTGCCAAAGGAGGATATTTTTTTCCTGGTGATGTCGCCATGAAGATTTCACATCACGTGAGGAAGGAAAAAGCTAGCAATTTCCAATCCAGTTCTTTCACAAATGCTTTTCTCCACGGTGCCCACACCGTTTGCCACATCACTGACAGCGAGGGGCACAAAAAGAAGCAGTGCTTGACTGTTTCAATTGTTGTGCATGAATGTCTGACGTACTGCTGTACTGTAGGATTATGTGCCTTCAAGAAGTACAGTCGAGATCTAACGATGAGGTCTCCGAAGAGCAGACATAGCATTACATTATGCACACCGGGAATTAAACAGCGCCATAGCCAGATATACCTTGACAAGGACGCGTGAAGAACGCTCTGTGAGCAACCAAGCTCGCGCATTGGGTGCCTTTCAATCAGCGGGTCCGCGGTAAAAGCTTGTCCCAGTCAGTTGATCGTAGGTAGACATGGGAAGAATCGCAGTTGTTGGCCGATTTGCACTCCACAAGCAGGAGGGGACAATGCACGAGATGGTACCTGCGCTCCTCCAGCTTCTGGCTCCAGTAAAATGCGGTGGAAAATCTGATCAAGTTGACGGTACAACAACAAAATATCGGCGAGCCGTACGTGAGATCCCAGCAGAGGCCCAATTTCATCACAAACTTTGCGAAAGAATGTGAGTGAAGTCGGCCAGCGACGAGCATGTGCAGCAGTGAAGATAGCACTTGGGTACAGCTCCACGACAAGGAAGCTATTCGCAGGAGCGGATAGCTTGCTGCTGGGAATCGATGGCGGAGCACCGAACTGTACGTGCTGATCGAAGCAGAAGCTGGTCTTCAACTTGAGCGAAGTGCCGAAGGACGAGGGCATATGGAACTAGCGATATAGTCTACTTACTGAGAGGCACCAGTTTGCCATCGAGTCGCGTGCACTTTCGCTCAGCAAACTATATCGAATACGGCTAAATCGTTTGTTAGACTCGAATAGCGAAAAATTGAACTTCGGCTCTATCCGGATACGGACCATCCGGATCCATGGGATCTTGAAGATCCAAGTTGATGACTCGAGATTTTCGACTTGAGACAGTCGAGCCAGTGAGTCCGCCACTTTTCGTTTTCCCAAGCCTACATGCCTTCTCGGTTCGCTTTGCTGGCAGTGACCTGTGTTCTTGAGCAGCAGGAGGGTGCAGATGCGCTGCAGAACCTCGGGTGGTTGATCTCCAGCTTTCTCGGGCCGGACCCGAATATGTCGCTGCGCGAAGCGTGCACGTTTGGCTCCACTGCATTGCTCGATTGGATCTGGAGTTCTAGCTGCACTTCAGTCACCGACAGACCCGCAAAGTGGTCTCTCAATAGCTTTCTGCGTTCAGACCCGCTGTACAAGCGCTTCGAATTCATCGTGTCAGCGAAAGCTGCAGCGAGGCGGGGGGATTTGCCAGTCACACAGTGGCTATTCGTGATCGTCCCAAGTTGTGAGGAACTGGAGTCGGTACTCTATGAAGCCGCTGTTTGGGGTCACTTGGAAGTGCTGCAGTTTCTGTTCGACCATGCTGACGGCAGTTCTCCGAGTGTCAAGAAGAGGAAAGTCGTGGATGGGAATGCCGTCGTTCAGTCGAAACCTATCCGAGTAATGGGCCTGGGTTCTACTCTGGGTAGCGCTGTGGAAGTAGCCATCCAGCGTGGGCACTACGCTGTTGCTCGATGGATCTATGAAAACGAATACTGTCGAAAATACTGTGAAGCTGATGTGAAGGTGACGTGTCGAGCGATGGACTTTGGCGGCAGGGAGCTCGCCGACTTGTTGATATTGCCGGCCGATGTGGCTGAAAACTACACCGAGTACAGTCTACGGGACGAACTGGTTGGCCCGCTACTGGAGTGTTGCCGCAATGGAGACTGTGCCGCCCGTGCCATTCGAGGCTTGGCGAAAATCGGCCGATTGGATCTGTTGCAGCAGGTTGCGCAGCTGCACCCGCCACGCGCTCAAGCTGGTTGGGAACAATACTGGAGATGGGCACTAGGTCATGCCTGTGAGCGGGGTGACTTGCCGATGATTCAATGGCTGATGTCTCGACCAACTTGGCTTGATGTGAACAAGCAGAAGTGGGGAGTGCGACATGTTCAATATTTAGCACTCGAGAGAGGCCACATTGCGGCGATGGATTATCTTCACTCGCATGAATATGCAAGGCGTAACTGGAGTAGTATTGGCCTACTTGGTACGCTACGTGAGATGAGGCGCGTGGTTCGCTATGGACACCTGGACTCAGTGAAGTGGCTTTTGGAGCACGGTTGGCGCGCTCCAAGGCGCTTTATTCCAAGTATGATTGTGATGGCCGCGAAGTTCGGGCACCTTGAGATCATGCAGTTTTTCCTTGAAATGATCTCTACAGACGTTGGTGATGAGCACCGTGGCGTGAGCTTCTTAGGGGTTTGCGATCGAGCCATCCAGTTATCGATCGAGTATGGCCACTTTAATGTCGCACAGTGGCTTCTTGAAAACCAACCCCAGCTCAATTCGAGAGCCTTGTTCGATCTTGCAGCACTTCATGGCCGGCTTGAAGTGATGCAGTGGTTGTATGAGAATCGGCAGGACGAGTTTGTGAGTTCAAATACGATAGGTTCTGCCGCTACGCACGGTCATTTCGAAGTGGTGCGTTGGCTGTACGATGTCCGACCTGAGCACTCCATGTCGGGAATATTAGACAGTGCTGTGCAGGGTAACAATATGGAGCTGGTGCAGTGGCTTCACGAGAACACGGACGCTAGCTGCACGACGAATGCGATGGACTTTGCCGCACGAAATGGCAATTTGGCGATGCTCAAGTGGCTGCACGCACACAGATCCAAGGGATGCACCGCCAAAGCGATCGAATTTGCGCTAGGCCTCGACAACACACGAGTCACCTCGTGGCTCGTCCAGCATTTCCCAGAGCTCGTTCCTCAGGAAATGGTAGTCAATTGCCAGATGGACGTGTTGATCTTCGTGCGTGTGCACTTTCCTCACATCCTGCCTTCCTCCAGGAAACTACTACAATGAGAGGTTTGGAATCATGCAGCGAGTATGTTCAAGCTTGGCTGAAAGCGAACTATAGAGGGCAGAGGGTCCGATGCACACGTGGCCTGTTCACGTTTTGAAAGGCTTTATGGTGTGAAAACGGAGAGAGATGCGAGTGAGAACCAGAGCCAAGCTTTACCAGTTCGTGCGAGTTTGTTTTCTGTTTGCTTTACTCTTAAGTATGCTTCACTGTAAGATGGGCAAGCTT
The DNA here is from genome assembly GCA_012295415.1 of Phytophthora chlamydospora. NCBI lineage: Eukaryota > Oomycota > Peronosporomycetes > Peronosporales > Peronosporaceae > Phytophthora > Phytophthora chlamydospora. Next base: position 6,000 of record JAABLK010000241.1, read on the forward strand.
TAGTCAATGGAATATCCATCCGTGATGGCTTCTGGAATCTACAACCGTTCCCTAAAACTGCGAGCATTTCCAGCGCAGGCAAATGATTCCACCGTGTTGTCACGATTTCGAGCGGTCTATGCGGGCTCTTTCCCGCTTCGCAAAATATGCGAAATTGGAGCTGATGAAGCGGATTGAGCCGATACCCGCTCTACCTCCTGAAAACTGTCGAAGTCGATGATTTAGTGAAGATGGTTGGTTGTAGGTGTGGGGGGAGATCGCAAGCTCACCTCCTAATTGATAAAGCCGCAGAGCATTTGCATTTACAGTCTTTTTACATCCTTGGGTCATTGGAACTGTATAATGCTGGCGGAGATCGCAGCGAAGTGATTGTGGCAGTAATGCGTGAGCTTTGGTCAAGCAGTCGAGTGAAATTGATGCTGGGCATGATCAACAACATGGTGAGCTTGCTAGCGAATACGCATTGCCACGTCAAAGTTTCCTTCGTTCTTTTGAATTTGCCTTTGTTCCTAGACACTACGAAACTGCCACGTGCGCGGTAGTCACTGCTCCATTCATTTACACTGAGTGACCAGTAAATTCCGTTGCCGAGTTGCTGTATGAATCTAAGGCGGTTGTCTCGCTTTGGCTTAGTTGCAGATACTTCAGTGTGTACATCGGTACTTCGGTTGCGATTTTGCTATGCCAAACAATGCTTGCTACCCACTGTTTGAGTTGTTTGGTGGTCAACTTTGAAGGCTCGAGCTGTTGTTGCTGATGATTGGTACTTGATCTTCAGGTGCAGGCCATTTTGCGGACTTCCACAACTTCATGAAAAACGTTTCAACTGTGAAGGAGGTGAGACTGCCAGGGCGGCGTACTACTAAATACGCGTCTCACGGCCACCTGACCAGCAAAAAAGCACCAGCGTGGCTTCCACTGAGACACATTCATACAACCCAACATCGAGAACACTCAGTGTCGTGCAAAACTACGCCAGCCAGAGCTGCTGATTGTACTGGACAGTTGCATTCGCTACACCAGCGAGCGAGACGCCACTGGGTCAACATCTTCACCTCGAGTTTTTCTTTTTCGATAAAACAAGACTGAAACTTTTTCCTGGTTTCTTATTTCGACTTGCTAAGCCTCAGCAACTCATTCATGTTCCGTCCAATGCGACTGGGATCTGGAGTTAAGCTCGACGCTCGATCAGAGCTCCACGATATCATGTCGACTTCTTTCGATGTTTCTTCTGGGACCCAAACATAACGTTGCAATTGTTGCAGGCCCAGAGCTGGAAGACACACTTCAAGCGTAAAAGTTAAAATGTGTAGGAATGGACTCGTCTTGTTGGTCAAGGGCCACGTTATGGGCCCACTTGAAAATGGTTTATCGCTTCTTGCACCGAGTCGCCACACTATGTTTGCAGAGCAGAAACCTTGTGGGTGGTGAAGAGGCCATCTATTTAGTTTAATAAAAACACTATAGAGTAACCTTGTGGACCATAAAAGGCGTTGATGCAATACAGGAGGAGTGCCGCACTCTCCGGCAGCACAACGGTACGATTTACGTGAAGAACGTGGCTATCAGAATTTTCTACGGCGTCGTGGTTGCAATAATGACTTCTAGGGGCAGGTCTTAGCTTTGCTTTCTAATCAACCCGACGGTCGATGACCTCCATGTACTCAAGTGACACTGCGAACGAGATTCCGATGGTAAAAGAAAACTGTAGTGTAAATTTTACCACCGCGCGACTTGTCAGTGGACCGGGTTTTGCAGCTCGGTGGATATCAACGATTCCATGCTCTTCACTTCGCACAAAAATCATCTGAAGAGCACGGTTTGAAGCACACCCAGATTATCATGTTCAAAGATACAATTTCCCAGGCATTTCTTCATAGCTCGTCAACAAAGTCACCTACTTTACAAGTGCTGAGTCTGCAGCAAATGGCCATAAAGACGTCGGGGTTCGAGCACCCTGATCAACACAAATTTGGCCGCTAAACGTTCTTCGGGGATTTCCTCAGTTGAACTTCAACTGCTGGGACAGAGAGATCATGCTGGGTGATCCAGCGTTTTCCGACGGTCCGGATGACAGCAACTAGGTCCGATCCACGCCAGCCGCACATGACCAATCTTGAAGTTAGCCACTCGCACCCGCCACGCGTGACGCCCCATTTCATTGGTCGACCTTGCTCATCATTCCCCACCGCACGCTAAAAAACAAAAAACGCAATATTATTCGTTCTTAAGGGCCAAATCACCTCCTTCTTTGAATACTCGCCTCGTCTTTGCTCTCTTCAATGATGTGGGTCACATCATTTAGCCAAGTTGAAGTGAGCATCTTGATGATCATTCGCCAAGTCTCCGCGAGAAGAGAACGAGAGAACCAAAGACATGAACGCCACTTTGCTGAGTGTGGAGCTGGTGCTGCTGCATCAAGAAGGCGGCGCTGCTTTGCAGGATCTAGGCCCGACCATCGCCGACTTCCTGGGCCCGAAGCGCCTCCTGTCGCTGCACGAGGCCTGCAAGATCGGATCCCTCAAGCTGCTGGACTGGGTCTGGCGCGTCAGTCGCGAGGTCGCCAGCCACGGGAAGAACGCTGGATGGACACTCACTAACTACCTGCAGACGGACAGACACTACTACCAGTGGCAGTTCTCCGAGGCGCTGGAGGTCGCTGCGGGAAGAGGAGACCTGGACGTGGTGCAGTGGCTCTTTGCGCATTTCCAGAACTGCCAAGTGGATGTGGAGGTGGTGGAGGCTGCAGCTGCAAACGGTCGCCTGGAAGTGCTGCAGTTTCTACTGGATAATGACACCGGTCGGATGGAGAAGGATGGAAGCGCTGCGGGTCATTCCGTGCGCTGGGGCGGCCGTAGTCTGATGAATGCAGTGGAGAACGGGCACTCGAAGGTGTCTCACTGGCTGTGTGATAATGGGGTTCATGGCTGTGGGGAAGTGCAGATGGCAAGTGCGATCAAGACTGCCCTGCGCGTAGGAGATATGCCGTCGGCGGAGTTCCTGCTGCCACGAGGCAAGTGCATACTGGACTATGCCGAGTTCTGTTCACACCCAGATGTGATCGAGTGGAAGCTGGACTGCGGATACTTCAACCGTGACGCGTTTGGCACAGGCGTCGCGATTAAATGGTTGGTTCGGTCGGGACGCTTGGATCTGATGCAGCGCATCGCTGCGTTACATGACCCGCCGCCAGAACACTCAGACTGGCCGACGGATTGGCGCTGTGCAATGGTCCACGCCTGTGTGTACGGCGACAGAGCTATCTTGCAGTGGCTGATGGAGCACCCGGCTGGACGCTGGACTTGCGACGGCGACGACCGCCTCTTCTCGGAGCTCGTCTTCAGCGCGGCCTACACAGGAAACGTCGACGTGATGGCGTATCTATACGAGCGCGGAGCCGTCGACAAGGTGCGAGATGCCCTGCTGCATGCTGTCCGTGAAGGCCACTTCGGCTTGGTGAAGTGGCTGATCGAGCACTTCCCGGAATGCGAGCGCCTTCCAGACTACTGCGTGATGGATGAAGCTGCGCGGTATGGGCGTCTGGAGATGCTCGAGTACTTCCAAGAGCTGGAAGCGTCGGTAATTCCCGGGTACTTTCCTGTGCTGCAGTCGCCAACGCAGCGAGGAGCGCGGAACTCGCGTGGCGACAAGTTCATGAGCCAAGTGTTCGTGCCGGCTTCGGACGATTACCTGAAAGTGCATCCAACGCTATGCAGATACCGCTCCGAGTGGCAACCAACAGAAGCGATGGATGACGCAGCGGCGAACGGCTACTTGGAAGTGGTCAAGTGGCTGCACTTGAACCGATCTGAGGGGTGCACGACGGCTGCGATGGACTGTGCGGCGGCAAACGGCCACTTGGAGGTAGTGGAGTGGCTGCAAGAGTATCGGTCCGAGGGCTGCACGACCAAGGCGATGGACGGGGCCGCTGAGAACGGCCACCTTGAAGTGGCCAAGTGGCTCTACTCGAATCGCATCGAGGGCTGCACACTGAAGGCCATCGAGGGAGCACTGCGAAATGGCCACTTGCAAGTCGCTGCCTGGCTAAATGCTCGCATGCCTGCTCTCATACCAGCGAACATGGAGCTGTGGAGACGTCCGTCCGACCTGTTCGAGCTGCTGCTGTTCCAGGAATTCCACTTCAGCAGCAGCTTCAGCCCCAGCCTGGTCGAGTACGCTCGGGAAATCCTGCTGGACTCCAGCTCCAAGTCGAATCATGTGCACATTGTCGACTGGCTGCAGGAGAAGTTCCCACCCGCCCCAGGCTCACGGACTCAGGACGACGAGCAGTGGTGAACGACCCACCCGTTATGGCGATGTAGCCATCTGCTCATCACTCTGTCGACCACCGAAATAGCGTCGTTATTCTCAAATTACACTTAATTAGCACCTTCTAACTTTAATGAACTCAACATTAGCTGTACTTACCATTTTGCTCTCTAAACGTTGTGCCACGGTACTCCTTTATCGTCCTCTGTTCCTGTCATTATCCGAACCTCCTTCCTCGATGTCAACGTCACCTCCGATGGCTGCTGCTGACGGCCTGACGGCGTCTCCGTCCACGCCTCCCCCATCTACACCTGCTCCTGCATCTCCTCTATCCGACCATGCGACTTCGCCCCCGTCTCCGCCTCTAGAAGCCTCGTCTTCCTCCCCGTCTGGCAGCGACTCGGACTACGCGCCTGGCGCCAAGAAGACCAAGAAAAAATCCCAAAGACCCAAGAAAAGGACCAAGAGACGAAGGTTAATTCAGCATAAAGACGAATCCGACTCAGAAAGTGAGCAAGAACGACCTCCAAAGACCAAAAAAAGGACCCAAAGTGACCGCAAAGCTGCTGCTGCAACATGGGCAGACGACGGCAGCTTGGATCTGTACAGACGCCGGCTGCACGAATTGCGTCAAGAGCTGCAGGAGTCGGTGGAAGAAGACAGAAAAACATTCTACAATAACCCAAAATTGGGTGAAACTGAAGAAGAAGAAGAGGAGGAGATGAAAGTTGAAGAAAATAGTGAAGAAGACGAAGAGAAGCAGGAGAAAGGACCCAAGTTCTACTCGCCGTGGGACGTAACGGAGACATCGTCCGGGTTGTTGGTGCCGAGCTACGTGCTGACGCAGCTGCTGCCGCACCAGCGAGAGTGTCTGGAGTGGCTCCACAAGCTGCATGAGCGTGGCGTCGGAGGCATTTTAGGTGACGACATGGGGCTTGGGAAAACGGTGCAGATGGCGGCGTTCTTGGGGGCGCTGCATCGGGCGAGGAGGCTGCGTACAGTGTTGCTGTTGTGTCCAGCCTCGGTGCTGCTGCAGTGGGTACGAGAGCTCCACAAATGGGTGCCTTGGATGCGCGTGGTACTGCTGCACTCGTCAGGGACGGGCGTGAGTTCTTCGCTTTCCAGTGAGTGCTATGAACAGTTGATTGAAGAGGTTTTCCAGTTTGAGGATGAAATGTCGGATACAGAGGAGAACACGGGCTATCGAGGAATGAGGGAGGACGCACCGACTGGGGGAGGCGTGGTTATTAGCACGTACGAAAGCGTGCGGCAGTACCAGAGCTTGTTCCTGACGCGTGAGTGGGACTACGTGGTGCTGGATGAAGGCCACCGGATCCGCAATCCTGATGCGGAAACGACGCTGGCTTGTAAGCAGTTGCGCACGGTGCATCGGATCATCTTATCGGGCACTCCGATCCAGAATCGTCTTCGTGAGCTGTGGTCCCTGTTTGATTTCGTGTATCCTGGCCGTTTGGGCACGCTGCCTACTTTTGACGACGAGTTTGTGCTGCCTATTCGCGCTGGAGGCTACGCCACCGCGACGAAGATGCAGGTCATGATGGCGTACAAGTGCGCTTTGGCGCTGAAAGATCTGATCCAACCTTTCCTGCTTCGCCGCACCAAGCAAGAAGTACTGACAAGTGGTGCCAGTGGAACGGTGGGTGCTTTGTTGCCAGGCAAGCAGGAACAGATCATTTTCTGCCGGCTTACAAAGCGGCAACGTGCACTGTACAGACGGTTCTTGGCCTCACCCGAGGTTGCGTCTGTGTTGCGCCGAGATATTCGTCCGTTCCGAGCCATCTCCGTGCTGCGTCATATCTGCAATCACCCGGACCTGTTGGCCTCGTTTGGCGACGGGAGGTTGGCTGATAAGAAGCGACAGGCGTATGAAGATGAGGGGGAGGGGGACGAAAGTCTCACGGACATTGCGGGGTTGCTGGACGAAGAAGATAAAGAGCAGGAAGAAGGCGAAAGTGACGAGCCGTTTGGCGCCGCATCGGCCAGTGGAAAGATGATTGTGTTGCAGAAAGTGTTGTCTATGTGGAAAGAACAGGGCCACCGAGTCTTGATCTTCTCGCAAACACGCAGTATGCTGGATATCTTGGAGAGCTTCATGGCCAGGCACGGCCACGCTTGCTGCCGACTGGATGGCACGACAGGCGTTGCCGAGCGGCAGCAGCGGCTTGACGCCTTTAACGCCTCGGACAGCGACCTCTTTGCGTTCCTATTGACCACTCGGGCTGGTGGAATTGGCGTGAACTTGGTCGGTGCTGACCGCGTGGTGGTGTTTGATCCTGACTGGAACCCATCCACTGATGTGCAAGCTCGTGAACGGGCGTGGCGTATCGGCCAGAAGAAGCCTGTGACGGTGTACCGTCTCGTGACTGCGGGGACCATCGAGGAGAAGATCTACCACAGACAGATTTTCAAGCAGTACCTTACGAGTAAGGTCTTGCACGACGCCAAGCGGAAGCGCTGCTTTAACAAGCACACGCTGCGGGATCTCTTTGTGCTCGCTGAGGAGAAGGAGGAGGACGACAGCGTAACCGAAACGAACGAGTTGTTTGTGGCTGGCAATGTGGAGAGGCCTGCTGAACTGGAAGATGGTGAAGAGGAAGACACTGAGAGCGGGGACATGCCGTCTGGCGACAAGGACAACGCAGACGCCGGGGATAACGACGCTGTGTTGAAGCAGTTGTTTGACGGTGGCGATGTGCGCGGGGTGTTTGATCACTCTGCCGTCGAATCGGAAGGCGTACAGAACCAGGAGGCCGATCTGGTTGAGATGGAGGCGACGAAGATCGCGCAAGGGGCTCTCAGTTCGTTGCGAGCATCTGGGGCCCTCGTCCGACAGCAACGAGAGAGCATCTACACGCCCACCTGGACAGGTCGGTCGGGCGTTGCGGGAGATCCGTCCCAGAGACGCCAGGAAGCTGTCGCCCGTGACCGCGCTAATGTTCGAGGGCGAGGCAGGGGACGAGGAAGAGGCGGGCGAAGTGGTGGATTGTCGTCTCGCAAAATGCTTGCAAGGATCAAACAGAGACGGGATGGTGTTGCTGCTCAGCCAACTCACGCTCAGACTGGCGCACGGGGCGCGGCTTCAGGTCCTTCGCAGTCACCGGTCCCTGCACCATTGAATGCGAGCGAGATGGCGAAGCGCTTGCACGCGGTTCTTGTCGCGAACGAAGCAACTGGCGTAACGACCGAACGGCTGCTCGATGCCTTCGCCAGCGTTGTCGCACCCAAGGACAAGCTCGTGTTTCGTCATGTACTGCGCGATATGGCGGTGTGTCGTGGGCGCCGCTGGACTCTAAAACCTTCGTATTCGGTTTCCGACTCTGTCGCCGCCGCGCAGCAACCTGCTTCACTGCGCCGATGAGGAATGGGGAAGTGCAGCGCAGGCCAATATTTTGCATTGATACGATGCGATCGTCACTGAGGAAAGTCCTTTGGAAACCCTTTTTTTTCAAACGTTTCATCCGACCGTTTTCAGAAGGTCGAGCTATTGCCACCATCCTTCTTGTCGGACCTCAAGGCGACTGCGATCCTGCAAGCAGAAAGGCAGCAGGTAAGGCTGTATTTCTGGCTTGCCAACAGTTCAAACCAACTGATCCAGTTGGCCGACGCGTCGCTTTATTGGCAGTGAAGGAGTGAATTGCCGCAGCTCCACCATGTCGAGCAGCCCACCCTCCCCGACCATCAAGCGCCTACCGCTCGACCGCAGTCGCACCGGTTTGCTGATGGCACGATTTTCGACTCGAAACTTGTACGATCTGCAGCTCAAGTCGGCCGACTACGAGGCCATGATGGATCGCTTCCAGCTGCGGAAGACGTCCAAAGGCAGCATCGATGGAGGCAAGTTCAAGCACGCAGTGATCGATACAGTGTACGGCTCCAAGCGGAAAGCCTTCAAATGGCACATGCTCTCCCCTCGAAACCTGTTCTTGCTGCTGACTCGACGCAAGACGTGGAGGCACGTCTGGAAAACGCTGACCAGCCCCATCTCGCCTGGCAGTACGACTTGCACAGTTCACGGCCTCTTCATGCTTGTCGTGAACCAGTTCGAGCTCTTCTACCTGCCGTTCTCGATCTGCTTTTATCCGAACGGCTCGACCAGAACGGTGAGCATCGGGTTGATGCTTCAGTTCGTTCACCTCGTCAACCTGGTGATGAACCTCAACACAGCGTTCATGCGCCAGCGAGAGCTTGTGACATCGAGGAGAGAGATTGCCCGCGATCACATGAGCAAGTGGTTTGCTCTCGAGTTGGTGTCTTCCGTGCCAGTTGACATCGTTTACCACCTCCCAGAAACATCAATAAGTGAGGTAGAAGGAGCGCTCCTTCACTACGACGAAGTACTGATCGCTCTTCGCTTAATACGCCTCTTCTTTGCTGAGCAGAGTATGCTACCAAGGCGTGTGTTTCGAGACAACAAGCACCTCGTGTCTTGGTTCCTCTACTCCCGATACGCCCACTTGCTGGGAATCGCCAAGCTCATTTGGCTCGTGCTGCTCGTCACGCACTACATGGCGTGCGTTTGGCACGTGATCGCGGCCCAGCAAACTACAATGAATACTGGAGAACAATACGTCGCCGCCTTCTATTACGCCGTGCAACTTATTCAAGGCCAGGGCAACGTCACTGGCACCTGGGGGGAGAACCTCTTCTCGACGTGTGTTATCCTCACAGGTTCGGTTGTTCTCGCCATCGTTTTCGGTAACGTTGCGATGCTGGTATCAAACTTTAACGCCAACACGACCAGCTACCGCCAGAAAATGGAGGGCGTCTTCGCTACCATGGAGAAGATGGGCTTGCCGCTCAAACTGCGAGAGCGCGTGCACCAGTACTACACCCACGTGTGGACCGAGTATCGCTCGTTGGACGGCGACATCGTCAAGTTCCAGCGAGAACTCGCGCATACGCTCGGTCTAGAAGTAGGCTTGTACAAGTACATGAACCTCGTCATGAGGATCCCGTTCTGGGAGAGCTGCTCACCCGACTTTGCGACCCAGATCATCTTGAACTTGGCAATCCGCGTCTATCTTCCAGACGACTACGTCGTTCGGAAAGGCGACACCGGCGACGAGATGTTCATGATCAACAGGGGCATATGCGAATTGTCCGATCCGGCAAAATCCCAAGAGCCAAAGAACGTGGCGATCCTAGCGAGTACTACGCGCGCTAACTCGAGAGCATTTTCAGCCGACAATAGTACGGCCAACAACTCGGCTGAGAGGCCAGAGGAGGAGGAGAAGCAAGGCCACCCCGAAATCGAACGGGTCTCGAGTCAATCCTCACTCTCCAAGACCGGTGTGATCTCTCTGTTTCGGCGTAGTTCCATGAACAACGAGAAGAAAAGTCAAGTTTTCCCACAGAAAAGCAAGTACGAGATTAATCCAGACGAGAAAGATCCCGACAAGCCTGTCCAAAAGCAGATCCTGCTCTACCCCGGCCAGGCGTTCGGAGAAATGAGTCTGCTCATGAACTACAAGCGCACGGCGAACATACGAGCGGCCACGTATGTCGAGATCTGCATTTTTGACCGAGCTACGTTTCAACGCATCATCTCTCGGTATCCAGAGGATAGACGCCATGTTCTCACCATGATGTTGAAAAGTTGCATTGAGAGGAAAGAGATCCCGTTCCCGTGGGACGAAGTGGTCGATGCGGTGGCTGAAAGACGGCGAAAGCTTGGAAACATTGGGTCTTCTCGGTTGGATGTGCAAGCAACTGTGACTGCAACCGAAGCGGCTCAGGCGCTGGTCGATCGAATTGACGTCAACAGGCCAGACGAGTCGATCAAGTACGGTTTCCAGACCTTCCACCCGGATTTGACGAGTACCTCGTCGTCACAAGCATCTCCACCGAGCTCGCCTGGCGAAACTGGCAGCAAGCGGCGCAATTCTCTCGTGAGAATCCCAAGCCCGAACGGAGGCAATAGTGAAACTGCTCAGCCTCCTTCAACAGAAGTAAAAGAGATTCAAGTAGTACCAGATCATCGAATTGAGGGCTTGGAGAAGTCAATGGCCACCATGATGGACATGATGAGCTCTATGGCTGCCAGCATAGAGCGATTGGAAAGGCGATCACAGCAAAGCTGCGACAGTTCTTGCTGCAAATGTTGCACGGCGATCGCGTTAACCTCCCCGAGTCGTGACCAAACTGCCAAGCTGAAGCAAGACGCCACTGGAGGTGAGGCAAGCGTAGCCAATTACACGAAGTCCTCCTCGCCTACTCGAATGAAGATCCGACGGCGCAAAGGCACTTCCAACTTGGCGCCCGAGATCCCGAAAATTGGCTTGGAGCCCGTCACAAAGAGTTTCACCCAAGGGGTTTTACCGCAAGAATCGCCAAAAACGCCGCAAGCTTCTCCTCATGGAAGCAGACTGGGCTCTCTGTGTCTTCCCAAGGCGTCGGATACAGCAGCAGGCCTTGATGATCCGGATTCGCCCCAATTGACGGATATACCGAGACATACCTCGGGGCTTGAGTCACCCAAGGACGCGGCTGATCCTCTTGTGAATGGAATGTCCGTGCCAATGACAAGAACCAAATCGATCAACAAGAAGCCAACACATACAGATCAGTTTTGGCATCAAAAGGGAGTCGAGCGGAAAAAGATTGGGGACTTCGGCAAGGCGGGCACCGTGGGCAAACTCACTGCGCAGGATGAGCCTCAGCCGTTCCAGTTGCGCACGCGGTCGAGTTTCCCATCGCACATAGAGGGAACGCTGGGCACTGCGGATCACCTCGAAGGTCCTGGTCACGCCACGATATTGGGATCAGGCGCCGAGTATTTCCACAGGACAAAGCGCCGGGGCAGTCGAGTGGGCGCGGACGCGTTCACCACTGCCACCAGCGTTGAGGTGCAGCAACTTCAAACAATAGAACCAGGTGGGGCGTCGATACATGACACTGACTCAACACACCGTAGAGAGATTGTTGCTAGAAGGTGGACATTATTCGCCTACAAGGACATTTAACGTCCTTGTAGAAATAAAAATTATTTCGAACTCTGGAAAATTGTTATTCAGCTGTCTGACCATTTACAGGACATGCACTCAAGGTCGCGGTTGATCGTGAGCACTTCAGCCCTCGTCCCCGTCGCCGGGTTACATACTCGATCGGTAAATACACGTTGCTGGCCGCGTTCTGGATGATCTGCAGCCGATCAAGTCGAATGGGCAGCAAAACGCGACTTTCGAGAAGGATGACCGACCGCCCAGCCACACACGGCTGTCCATTTTCTCACGCGTCACAGCTCCGTCGGGTGAGCAGCAGCGTGAGTTTCCGCGACGACAGCAACTGTGTTTCCGAGCGCTGCACCTTACCGTGCATTTTGTCGATGACGGCGTGCCTCAGCGTGCTTCCTCTGTGGCCACAGTCGGTTTGGACTCCTTGAAAATCGTATTGAGTTGGAAGTGCCACAGCCTTGCCTCGTAGTTGACCAATTATGCGATTAACCGATGCGTCAATTTGGTCGCGTCATGAGTAGCGAGTGTTTCAGGCCCTTGGACTGCGGAACCGATGTCTTTGGTGTTCGGCGAACTCGTATAGTTGTCGTCTTGGCTGAAATCATTGGGTTGTCTTGACCGTGTCACTGCCAGCTTCGTCAGCAGGGTTTTCTCGCTTGACGTTATGAATGGGACTAGAGGGCTGGAAGCTCGACGAATTCAGTGTTACCCGGGGGTTGGTTTTAACGACAAAGCAGAGCCGTTTTCAATTAATTCCATGTGGACTGACGCCCACTAGACCTACCAATTCGCTTGCACTCTCCGTTAAACGCGCTATTTCGTGAAGCTCGTCATTCAAAGTTCTCTTGTCGGCCATCGGTCCGATACATGAGCCCATCCACCAACAAAAATCCAATCGAAAGCTCGAAGGCTCGGCTGCTCGCCAGCTCGATGCCACCACGTCGGTGTTGATACACGAATCCAGGGATTCCACGGTATTGCTGTCAGTCGGAGTCACAGCGCTGCACTGAGGCAGCAATGCCCGCCAGGACTCGCCTACACTTCGGAAGGCAAGATTGGTCCGCCTTCGCGCTCGGCGTTTCCAGAAGGAGTGGTGAGGTCACCAAAGGCTCGCTGTTTCCCTCCCGAAAGCATCACAGCCGCCGCGTCTGTCAGCTCCGATGTTGGACCGACGTCTCTAAGGTCTGGCCCTTCTTCTGGACCATTTGCGTCTTCCACTGAGCAAGCCATATGGATAGACGCCACTCGCTTCCAGTTGCTGGACGGCTTCGTGTCGGTCTTCAGCGCTGGATAGACGCGTTCGTAAAAATGTTAATGGCGTCGGGTGGGTGCCACCTGCCAACTCGCTGCGTGCGTCGTAAGCATGTCAAACCTTGTCGTATAGCGCGGCGAAATGCTGCGACGCCACCGCCGCTTTACCGGCAGCAAGGTCTCTTCGGCTATGTTACTTTTTCTTCGTCTACTAGTATGTCACATTTTCGCTTCAGTGACTTATATTTAAACTTTAACTTTTATGGCAAAATGTTGGCCACGAAAAGGGTTACAGACAACGACGGATAAATCCGACACCTCTGAATGCCATCCCCCATAGTAAAATGACAGAAATTCTACTCAAAAGACAGAAATTCCCCGTCCGTATCACTATGAAAGCAAACATAAATCACACGTAAATGATAATAAAACACACGTAGCGACAGAGAAAAGACAAATAAACACATGGCATACAACGACCAAGTCCTTCGGTCGAACCTGATTGGCTGAGTAGTGCTGATTGTAAATTGCACAGCTATGTCTGTCATTTTTGTGTCTGTCGGATTTATCCGTCGTTGTCTGTAAAAGATAAAAGTTCAAAAAAACTCAAGCTTCGCGTGTCCAAGTGAGCTGGTGTGCTTGGTGCACAGCGGCCCGAACGAATGAAATGGGCTCGGCGCAGCTTTCACAGTGGCGGTTATCCGACGCTGTGAGCAGCGTGAGCAGCAACGCATGCAAGCTTAATTTACAACCGCATCTTCGCAAAACGGACGCATAGATCGCACATCCGGACGACTAGCCTGGGGGACGTTCCTGAGGCACTGAAGAAACTCCTGGCCACGAAAACCAGGTCGGCAATGGCGTTCTCTGGTAAGAAAGAGGATGGGTACTCGATTCCTTTAGCCAGATCGCGTGATGCACCACGACCTGGAGATACCGCGATGCTCCTGCGTGACGAGCGAGGCCAAGCACACAGGATGCGCTTCATATCCGAGACCAAGTTGCCGCGCATGACCAACAGCGAGCGCGGCAAGTTCTACCGACAGAAGTACTACGACTACGAGGTGCAAATGTCGCGAGATGTACAGCTATTGCAAGGTCAAGTGCACAACCTGCAGTGTTTGCGCGGGACGCGCCAGATCTTACCTCTTCGCTATCCGGACGTTGAGCGTGACGAAGTTCAAGCCGCCATTCAAGTTGTTTACGACACCTTGATCCGGTGTCAGGAAGGTTCTGCGTCTCTGCACCAAGGAACCTCGACAGTACTTGCGGTTGCCGCCTCCGAGCTCACGCAGACAGTCCAGCGACCACGCTCTTGTGAGCACCTAGAGCTGCGTCCATCCCAAGTTGATCGTTTTATAGCGAAGCATGAGAATACGTCCTCTCCTCTGGTGTTCAAGCTCGACTCAATCGAGATTCAAGGTTGTAGCGACTGCAGAATCGTCGTCGCTCGTGGTTGGCTATGCGCCCAGTATCGCCCGATGGAGCTTGGAGCTCTCTTCCCTGCGGTGCGTCGCAACAAGCACCTCGCTGCACGGCTACTGGCAGAGGAAGTAACCTACAACTGCACCTACCTCTTTCACATGACGTCGCTTCATGCCTTGGCTTTTGTAAGCGTGGAAGTGGATGTTGTGAGTGGTCTGCTCGAATTGATCCCCCCGGTTTGTGTCGATACACTGCTTGGTTCGATGTTCTCCCCTGAACCTGGGGCAAAAGCCAAGCCACAGTCCACACAAATGATGACGAGCGTTCGTAACTGGCGCAGTTCTCCAGCTCTGTCGGACGGTGACATCCACGCCGACATTTCGCAGGATGGAAAGCGTGCGTCCACTCCTTCGACACCACCTCTGCGATCTATGGCGCTTCATGTTATACTCAACTAGCAGCTGATCGCCCACCAAGCGATGCGCAGGATGGAAATCCATTACGGTTATCTTGAAATCCCAGGTTCATACGTCCAGATCGCTGGTATTCGACTCACAGAAACAGATGATAAGCGCGTTTCGCAATGAGGAAAGACTCCAAGATGATTACTTTCGCAATGAGGAAATACACCAAGATGATTACTTTAAAATCGTTGATAATCATTGCGACGGCCTTTAACCCGCGAATCTTCTTCCCGACTTTGAAGTGACCAGCATTCCAGCCGACTGCCTTATGCCGCGCGAGATACACAAAGGCCCAAACATTGGCTGCAGCTGACACGGTGCCGCCACCACGAGATATCAATTGACTATGCGTTGAGTCCTTGCTTCTTGTAGGCCTAGTACCAGGTTAGGTGGACGCGTACTGTAGCCATTCACCATTTGACCTCCTCCCCGTCTGTCGTCACCGTCGTAGGAGGGAGCTATTGCCCAAGATTCCGTACTGCATGCGATCCGTAATTGCCACGGATTAAATCCTCCTCAGATGCTACATCAAAAGACTCCACGCGCTTTCCAAGTCACCGTTCTCGTGGCCATACGAAGGCTCTCGTCGTCCATGCAAGCAAACATCCCTGGGACCAACACAAAAACAAAAGCACGCAGATATTCCAGTCAGTCATTCTTCCACATACGCCACTGGCAAGGATAAAGACGCAGAAGTTGTCAATATGGAAATATGTGATGGTGTCATACCTGTCGCAATCGATAATCTAGCGGCCCCTTCGGCGTCACCCCGCTCGCCGTCTCCAAACTCCACCGCTGGTGCTGATTCAGATAGGCGGTAGTCACGCCGTACGTTGTCGACATGCATTGTACTCTTCGGTGTAGCGGTAGTCTCGCCAGCCTCCACCAGGTCTACTGACCGACGTATTCTTCGACCGCGAGTGTTCACTAGAATACCGCCGCCGTATCACCAAGAGCAAACCAGCTATCTCAACTCCACAGACGGCTGTTGCCTGCACATCGTCAGCGGGGCGGCATCTTCGTTTGATCGCTTTGGCGCGAGACAGGCACTGTGAAGCCTTTCACAGCTCTGAGCGAAGCCTCGTACGTGTGTACATATCAGCCGCGATCACCTTTAGGCGCGTGGGCATCGCCACGTACGGTTCCTTTTGTAAAGATGGCCAGTAAGTCCCGTACGGTAGCAGCCAAGCTTGTTGGGCCTGCCGGTCAGATAGCATTCGCTAGCGCCAGTGTCGATGCCCCACGAGCTGGCCCGGAGTAGTTCTTCTTGCAGCGCTCACCTCCACGCGGCATCCTCGCTCGGACTCGCAGTTTATCACGGACTGAAATCGATTTGGGGCTGCGTGTTTATGCTTGTGGGGGATCGGGGTCCATCCATCGTCCATTTTGTTGGGAGAAGGAGACGTCCTCGCAAGGACCACCAGCGAAGACCCAAAGTCTTGCACGTAAGCACCACTGCAGTTAGGGAGCTATGGGAGACTCAGTTCACGCCCTAGACGTTTCAAGATCTGTATTCTGTTGGCACCGTCGGAAGTGCAGGAGAAGTGGAAAACGGACATACATGACGTCGCCCTCGCCGCTGATTGAAGATTCACTTGAAGCTTCAATCTGGGATCACCTACAGAGGATTCGCTCAGCGTATTCGGTTCGGATGGCAGGTTCAGGGGGATCTTCCAAGCGTGTCATGGGCCATCATTAGATGATCTGAAGCCGAGCAAGTATTGCCTGCTGTGACGAAGCGCTGCTTTACAAGCGCCGTCAAGGAAAACCGCTAGCATGGATATGCAACTATCACGCGGGCCATGGTGAAGAGCGAATAACTGGTAGCCTGAACAGCAGAAATCGAATCCGATGTTGGTGGCGGCCGTAGTATTTATTGCGTGTGGCATTTGGCACTCACCACGTGACCAAGTGGTTTGCGCTGGAAGGATGCCCGGAGGCATCATGCGCATCATGGCAGGGGGTTGAAGTGCGCGTGCATCAGACACGCGTGTGGACCGAATACAAGCCGCTGGACGACGACATCGCGCAGTTCCAGCGTAAATGTATCAACACACAGGCTCGAAATCAGCAGGAGCAGGCAGCAGCGAAAGTGTGCCGCTACAAAGCCCGATGGTAAAATAGAAAAGCAAATTGCTCGTCTCGGAAGCAAGTGCTAGTATGTTTGACCAATTGAAAATTGAAAATTGAAAATTGAAAAACCTCAACGAACGACGAAGGCGAACCGCTATACACCAAACGTCAGCCCATCATGGCTCGCGCAGGCTCGCGCTCGCGGCGCAGTCGCTCTCGCTCCCAGGGCCGCCATCGCTCGCCTCCTGCCCGTCGCACCCGAAGCCGTAGTCCCAGCCACTCGCGCCATCGCCACGGCCAAAGTGCCAGCATAAGCTCCAGGAGGTCGCACACTCGCCGCAGTCCGAATCGGAGCCCTGATCGCCTCTTTTCGACTCGTTTTCGCGCCTCCGAGCGGGAATCCTCGCGTCCAAGGGTGTCACTGTTAGGGCTGGACAGGCTCGCGGCTGAGAAGCGCCTGGAGCGCGGAATTTCGAGCTCTAGAGACTCAACAACGACTCCAAACAGAGACGAACGGGGCGCTTCAAGAAACCCTCAATTGCCGCGCTCTGAGCGCACGACAGGGCTTAATTCTAGCGAATGGGACAAACCAGAGTGTCTACAGAGTGTCTTGAGACCTTCGCGAGCTTCTGATGCCTCGGCGACGCCGAGAACTAGCGGGGGAAGCAGATACAGCAGGTCCAGCTCAAGTAGGAGTGAGGACCAAGGTCGAAACAGCAGGAGCAGCAGCCAGGGAACTTGGAGGGAGGAGAGGGCGCCTCCGTCGCATACTGGAGAGAGTTCTAAACGCAGGGAGAGGTTGGAAGCTCCTAAAAAGCACTATGATGACGAAGTAGAGGAGGACTTTGACCGAGAGTTCTACCTGAACGACGACGCTGGGGGAATCGAGGCGCATGAAGGGCACGTGTTTCTAGGTAGTGAAGAGAAGTTCAAGGCGCTGGAGCAGCAGCTGGAACAGACGAGAGCTCGAGGAGATAACAAGCTCAAGGGAATGTCGGCCAGAGCCTCGGCGCTGTCAGCGGATCAAGAAGCCTGGGAGAAGAACCGATTGCTGACCAGTGGCGTCGTGGCGTCCGGACGAGTGGATACGGATGTCGATGACGAACTGGAGTCGAGAGTGCAGATCATGGTGCACAGCACCAAGCCGCCGTTCTTGGACGGCCGCGTGAGCTTCACGACGCAGGTGGAAATGGTGGCCACCGTGAAAGACGCGACGTCGGATATGGCGGTTTGTGCCAGGAAGGGCAGCGAGCTGCTGCGTGAGGTGCGCGAACAGCGCGAGCGGAACAAGATGCGCAAAAGGTTCTGGGAGATCGGCGGCTCGCGCATGGGCGATGCCATTGGCGTGAAGGCGGACGCTGGCTCGGATGAGGAAGAGGAGAAAAAACAGGAAGAGGATGGCGACGAGAATTACAAGCAGGACTCGCAGTTCTCGACGCATCTGAAGAAGCAGCAGGCGGTGAGTGTGTTCGCCAAGACGAGAACGCTCCGTCAGCAGCGTGAATTCCTGCCTATTTTCCAGTGCCGAGAAGAACTGCTGCAGGTCATTCGCGAGAACCAGATCGTGGTGATTGTGGGCGAGACAGGGTCCGGTAAAACCACGCAGCTGACGCAGTACCTGCATGAAGAAGGATACTCGCAGTTCGGAACGATCGGCTGTACGCAACCTCGTCGTGTGGCTGCCATGTCGGTGGCGCAGCGTGTGAGCGAGGAAATGGATGTGACTCTAGGCGATGAAGTGGGGTACGCGATTCGTTTCGAGGACCTGACGTCCGACAAGACCATCATCAAGTACATGACGGAAGGCGTGCTTCTGCGTGAATCGCTGCGTGAGTCCGACCTGGATTCGTACTCGTGTGTGATCATGGATGAAGCCCACGAACGTGCGCTCAACACCGATGTGCTGTTCGGTATCCTACGCAAGGTGGTTCAGCGGCGAAGTGACTTTAAACTGGTCGTGACGTCGGCTACGCTTGACGCAGATAAGTTCGCCGACTTTTTCGGTGGCGTACCGATGTTCACAATTCCTGGGCGAACATTCCACGTCGACACGCGCTACGCCAAGTCCCCCAGTGAGGATTACGTCGACTCCGCCGTGAAGCAAGTCATGCAGCTTCATCTATCGCATCCAGCTGGTGATATCTTGGTGTTCATGACTGGCCAAGAAGATATTGAAGCGACGTGCTACGTGCTGGCAGACCGAATGGGCAAACTGGACGGTGCACCACCGCTCATGGTTCTTCCCATGTACTCGCAGCTGCCGGCCGACTTACAGGCGAAGATCTTCGACGCGTCCGACGTTCGGAAGTGCATCGTGTCTACGAATATTGCCGAAACTTCGCTTACAGTGGATGGTATCAAGTACGTCGTCGACGCCGGCTACTGCAAGGTGAAGGTTTACAACCCCAAGATCGGCATGGATGCGCTGCAAGTCACTCCAATTAGCCAGCAGAACGCCAACCAGCGTGCGGGTCGTGCCGGTCGCACAGGCCCAGGCGTTGCTTACCGCCTGTACACGGAGCGGCAATACGTCAACGAGCTGCTTGAAGCTCAAATCCCAGAGATTCAGCGAACGAACCTCGGCTACGTGGTGCTCTTGCTCAAGTCGCTTGGCGTCTCGAACTTGCTCGAGTTCGACTTCATGGACCCGCCGCCGCAGGACAACATCATCAACTCCATGTACCAGTTGTGGGTGTTGGGAGCACTGGACAACACTGGCGAGCTCACGGAAATGGGCAAGAAGATGGTGGTGTTCCCGCTAGATCCCCCTCTGGCCAAAATGCTGCTATTCAGCGAGCAGTTGGGCTGCTCCGCCGAGGTCCTTATTGTGGTGAGCATGCTGTCCGTCCCCAGTGTGTTTTTCCGCCCCAAGGACCGCGAAGAGGAGAGCGATGCCGCCCGAGAGAAGTTCTTTGTGCCCGAGAGCGACCACCTGACGCTGCTGAATGTGTACAACCAATGGGAAGCCAATCGCCACTCGGCTCAGTGGTGCTCCGAGCACTTCATTCATGCCAAGGGGCTACGCAAAGCGCGTGAGGTGCGCGAGCAGCTGGCAGACATCATGAAGCAGCAACGCGTGCGCCTTCGCTCATGTGAGGGGCGCTGGGATGTTGTTCGCAAGGCCATTTGCTCGGCTTATTTCTACAATTCGGCTCAAATCAAGGGCATCGGCGAGTACGTCAACATGCTGACGGGAATGCCGTGCAATTTGCACCCGAGTGCGGCGCTCTTTGGTCTGGGCTACACGCCAGACTTCGTGGTGTACCACGAACTTATCTACACGAGCAAGGAGTACATGCAGTGCGCGACGGCTGTGGAGGGCGAGTGGCTTGCTGAACTGGGCCCCATGTTCTTCAGCGTGAAGGAGTCATTTCAGTCGCGACTGCTCAAACGCATGAAGGAAAAGGAGGAAGCAGTGGAGATGGAGCAGGAGATGGAGGCGTCGCAACACGCCAAGGAGGAAGAGAGCAAGCACAACAGCGAAAAAGCAAACCGGGAGCACAAGAAACAGCGCATGACAATGGCAGAACCTGGTCGCTCAGATCCTGCGAGCTCGAAGAAAGCTGCAAGGAGACCGCCGCGGCCTCGTCGCTTTGGCTTTTAGGTTGAACAAACATAAAGGGTTCCTACCAGTAGACTCACAACTAACCAGTACTGCTGCGATAGCCTGGCAAAATTTCCGGAGCAAGTGCACCAGTCGGTCTCGGGACTCGACAGAGCGCATCCGCGTTTCCAGATCCCATTGAGCATCGCTGAAGTCGTATGGATGAGTGGTAACTTTCCCATGCAGCACGTTGAACGCCACCGCTGAGTTGGACATCAACTTCTCCCACGGGAAGTCTCCACTGATGGCCTCGATGACACACATCGCAAAGGAGTAAATATCCGACGCAAACGTCGGTCCGGAGCCCGCCAGACACTCCATCGAAAGGCTCCGAGACATCCCTTGGTGTCTTCGTTTGCACTCTTGGCGAAAACACGCAACCCGAAGGCGGCGAGCTTGCGCTGTGCCGTCGCACGCCCCATTCGTGAAGGTATTCGAGCCCCTTAGCTGCCAACCAGATTGCCCTCCACGCCGGCAACTGACGACTCCGGTTGGTACGTGTATCACTCATGGATTGCCATGCAAGATCGAGCTCGATGTACGCTTCTGTCAGCGCACGAACAACCCCATCACCATCTAAATACCCATCTAAACACTGTGAATCCGGGCTAACATACTTTATTGCCCCGCGATACATCATCCCCTCTCAACGAAGGGGTCCAGCTGCGACTTGATACGTTCAGGCATCTAGTCTGTGGCGGGGAGAGCTACCTAGAGGCTCGGACAGCGCCTACTGGAGCTTGCCAAGGATGTCCTCGTCGCGGAAGAGGAAGAGCTCCTTGTCTCCCAACTTGACGGAGCTGCCGCCGTACTCGGGCAGCAGGACCTTGTCGCCCACGGCGCTCTGGGCAGGGATTAACGTGCCATCGGGGGCACGGGCACCGGGGCCCACAGCCACCACCTCGCCCTCGTTGGGCTGCTTGGTGTCGGCGTCCGGCAGGTAAATGCCGCTGGCCGTCTTGGCCACGGCCTCGAAGCGCTTGACCAGCACGCGGTTCCCGAACGGGATCAACTTACGGAGAGAGCTCTATACACATGAGGGGCACATACGACACACGTTACCATACAGACTCGCAGACAAGGGGAGGGGGCATGTATACGCCGGACGAACCATTACGTCGATGTGTGGAACTGCGGGTGAAATGCGAATTGATCGGCTGCCACCGATAAGCGCCGGAAAGATGTGCGGTTCCCGTTGAAGCGACCTTCGCGCAACAACCATATGATTTCGAGTTTAGTATGTGGCTTGATGTAAATAAACGGCAAGTTGTAGGCCATCTTGGCGCTTAACTCCGCCTCATTTCGTAATTTCAACTAACTTGGGTCGACATTTCGGTCGATTGTTCCAGAATGGGCTGACGTCAGCACTGCATGCGGCCGATTCCTTGCTGGATCTCGCTCTTCCTGACCCAGAGTGACCAGGTAGACACTGGGGGACAGATCTGGAAATCTGTCCATCACGATGTTACCTACTACCAATACCCGCTGGAGCTTGGACAAGGTGGCAAGGGATGGTGGTCGGCAGCTGTAGCCCAAGTGCAAGAAAGTGAGCGATTGCATGCTGTCGAAGAGGTGACGAGGCGGTTGGACGAGGTTCCTTCTTGAGCAAAGAAATTGGTTAGAATGCTTTTCTCGGTTGGATTCGGGTGAATTTCTTACACATATTCGAGGTTCGTGAACCAGGCAGCCCGATTGGGGACAGCTTGGATGCCTGTGTATGACAGGATTCTTGATTGATGAGGTGTGAGGCGCGCGGTCTGACGAAACAAAGCTACAATGAAAAGCTACGTACATTCTTCTCAGCTCGGGAGACCCTTGCAGTTCGTCCGGCAACACTGGAATGTGCCGGTTGATCACCTCGATCACGCGTAGGTCGCCGGACGCTGCCAGTTTTCTCATGACGGCCATGCCGTCGATGGGGTTATCCATTCTTCGTAGCATGGAGGCTCTTTATCCACGTCAATGAGTCTCGACATGGACAAGACTTGGTATCGGACCAGCGGTACGCGAACGCAGCATACTGGAAATGGCGCACACACCGTGCTCGAGAGCGTTATGCATTGATTCGTGGGCACCAGTACAGCAATGCTCACAAGCATACCCAGAAGTTGCCATCATCAAATTCTGCCGTGCCCTTCAAGTAGTTGGCTGCTTCGTTCGGAGCCACTGTCAACGCTATGAGCCACGCCGTCCATGCAATTGATACTAGGATCAGAAGCGTCATGGGGATTCCCAGCTTGCCAAAGGTTTCGATGACAGATAAAGAAACGGGCCTCATTTGTGAAGAGGTTCTCAGATCCCTGTCGATAGAGGCAGCATTTCGGGCCTTGAATACCCACGATCGAGAGAAACGTTGTAGCATCCAGAGGAGATCCCCACCGGTGCAATTTGAGTTGTATGTGGACTTGGCTTTACAGTAGCTTGCAGAAAGACAGGCTTGCCACCAGACTCAAACCTGCAACATCCATTGACAAAGTGTCCGCATAAATAGCTTCGCATTTCTTGCTAATAAACCTTTGCGGACTCTCCTCAGCGTTGCTACTGATGCGTTGTGTTTCCCATGTATAGGCCAGGCCTCGCTCCACAAGCAGGGGGGTATCTTCGGGTGCTGCCTCGGCCTTGCGGGGTATTGCGGAATGAAATAATGGTATTAATCTAATCAATAAACATGATTTTTGAGTTAGAGAAGTTCTTGTGTGCCATCACCGCAGTATTTTCTCAATACGGGAATCTGCTGCATTGCATTTTACTGGCATTTCAAGTGCTAATGCCACTTGCAACTAACATCCAGCCTAAAAAAATAGCCTCGGCAGTGTTCTGATAAGACCGGCATCCAACGAGACGAGTCATACCGGATAATAGTCCTATGATTAGCTTCTCATCGCTTTGCTCTTTATTCAGGCTGCACTTACAACGAATACCACAACAGCCACCGATCCTACACCCTTCACAGCTCCCGTATGGCGGCTCAACACAACCAAGCGCAACCATGGCAGTCAAAGGAGCATTTATCGGGCACAAGCACCCGGATATTTCCTCTCTCTCCCAGCTTCTCACGAGCTACGACCCAAGTTGTAACAATTTGTGATCTGAAGGACGAGGCCACCGACAAACCAAAGACGTTCTTCAGTGTTTTTGGTCCTATTGGGCCCCTGCTGCTATCGGCTGTTATCACTTCTTTTTGCTGGACGGTGTGGCTTATCGTGCTGACCATCGACCCCAACACGACCGCGAACTATCTGATGGACACGGTCGAGTTCGACGACGGCAACTTTTGGCTTATAGCGGATCCGGTCAGAAGCATTACGGTCGCAAACGCGATTGCGCTGGCAGCTCTGGCAATAAGTTACTTCTACGCTGCTTTGAGTATGACGTTGTGGAGACACGCTGCGTACAAAATTTATCCCAAAAGCCCCCAGAAGATTCACATCACGGCGAGGAATTCTCCCAAACTATCGTGCTTTTATCAACACGTGGAAAAAGCACGAGCGTTTTGGACGGATCTGACAGGATTCAGTGGCGTCTACCGCAAATACTGGGTAACTTTTGCTTATTTCATGAAATCATGGTGCTGGGTTTCGGGAGCTAACGGTTTATGCATTAGAACGTAGCCTTGAAGGCTGGCGACTTTGTCATCGAGTTTATTCAACTCTACAACCTGATGGAGGCAGGATTCTCTGCTGGTTTGTGCTACGGTTACGCTGTCTTGCTTGCTGTGAACAGTCTATCGCACGCCTTCTTGGTATTCCGGCTGGTCACGCACACTGCTCTCTCGGAAGTGCTCGTGGACTCCATGTACGTTGCTTTACGGCCGTCCATTTCCCCACAAAGTACTTGTTTAACGTTTTGTTTCTGCAGTTTCGACATGATCTTCGCTGTTGGGTATCCAATTTTGCTACTGGTTTACTCCTACAACAGTTTTTCAATGGATCGTGATCGGGCTCGCCTGTATCAGAAGGTCTTTCCGCCAGGTAGTATGGAGCTGCAGGTGCGACTGCAAGCTGACCCGATCGAGACGACGCTCTTTCGATTCTGCTTCGATTCACTGCGAACGCTTTCATGGGCAAATCTTTTCGTTCGCGTTTCGATGAATGTTTCCTTCAGCTATCGGCTATTCCGCTTGATTCAGGTCATCAAGGAACAGCGGAAGAATCAACGTACTTCCAGCAGCATGATAGTCAAATTGAGGGCTCAACGGATGGTTCCTCGTTGGATCGGCGTTGCCTTTACTGCTGTCGCTGTCGCTGTCTTGGTATACTGCGGCAGAAGTGTTGCCGAGTCTCAGAAGACTTGTGGGGTCTTCCAACAATGTGTAATCTTCGCGTATCGCTGGAATCCCGGGGAGTTTTGCCCGTGCTTAGCTTTCGTGGATGTTGATCGTGCCCCTAAAACCTACGAGGAGTGGGTCCACCCAGTGGATGTGAGCACAGGAGTAAGGAATCTCGCAGGGTCCGGCGATCTACGAGTGTTACAATTGATGAACCGCCAGATGGTGACCTGGCCTGAAGAACTTCAACGCTGCTCCAACATGCAATACCTGTCCGTTTCTATTGTTTAAACAGCAACCCCATGCGGGTAGATTCTTTATCTAACCAGTAGTTCTGTCCCCATTAGGTCGCTGTACTACACCGGAGCCCAAGCCATCCCGCCCTGGGCAAAATCTTTCCGACGCCTGGAGTTTTTGTACGTGCTTGGCTCGATTGTGATGAGTAGAAAAGTTTACTAACCTTCATGATTCATATTCTCAACAGGGCTATACAAGGCCGGAAAGGCTATACCAACGTCGTGAGCATGCCACCAGATTTGTTCAAGGACATGACGTCTCTCACATACTTTCGTCTGGGCGTTCACCAGCAGCTGAGTCAGCTGCCGAGCTTCGAAGGATTGGACAAGTTGGAGAGCATGTCGCTGGCCGTACTGACATCAGTGACGTCGTTGCCGTCCCTCAGACCTCTCGGCGAACTCACTCGGTTGGAGCTGGTGTCCCTGACTTCTCTCGACGAACTGCCCGATATTTCCTGTAACTTGAAGTTGGAGCACATGGTTGTGACGCGAGCTCCAGTGTGCTGCAATGGTTTCTTGGGCGTCTGCAATAGCTCGAGTCCACTATGCAGTGACATGACCCAAGACCAGTGCTTGGATCAGCCAAGTGAAGAAACCCTCGCAGCATTCTCAGCTCACTCTGATGTGTGCTCGAAAGACCACTCTGTTGCCCCTATCCTGGCAGCTCCGACCCAAGCGCAAGTGGATGCTTGCAGCGGTGTAATGTACCGCCAATGCCAATTCCAACAGGACGGGACGGTGCACTTCGGCATGTGCTACAACGACTTTTTCCAAGTGATTTCCTGCTCTACCGCAGTAACAGCCATTTCCGCCAGAAAACAGGAAATCCTGCTGCACATCGGACCAGCCTGCGACCCCATCGAAGAATCCTGGCTTGGCTGCACGTAGTTCACGAATAGACTAAAACGCACAGCATGTGCTTGATGCGATAGCACCGCCTGTGATACTGGAATAGCAGAGACTCAGTTTCCTCGCTCAGTCCGATCGCTGCTTCTTCCACGTTGCTCGCAAGTGGTCCTCATAGTTCCCGAAGGACGTATTAGTCGCCAACTTGCCCACCGCCGACGATGTTTGTGTCAAAGAAGGGAATGAAGAAACAACCTGCTGGTGTCACCATCCGCATTCTGCCTCTGCAGCCCAGCAAACCACGTAACGTCGACAGTACGGACGTTAGCAGCACCCTCTCTCCAACACGGCCTGACAGCTTCTGGGAGGCGTTTGGCTTTATTGGAATACCACTACTTCTCGCTGCAGGAGTCTCGGTATGCTGGACTATGTGGCTCATTATGTTGAACGCGTCGCCGAATGATGCTGCGAATTACCTCATGGACACAGCAGACTTTGACGACGGCCGCTTTCGGCTTATCATCGATCCAGAACGAGTCATCACGATGTTTAACGCCGTCGTACTCGGTGCTCTAGCGGCCAGCTACGTGTGCGTGATCCTTAACATGACAATTTTGAGAACCTCAAAACTGCGCGTTGTCCCTGTCGGTCCAAGGAAAGAAGCGGCGACACGAACGCTCAGTTCCAGATTGCCAAGCGTCGGAAGCATCTGGAGCAAGGCGCTAAGTTTTGGCTTGAGCTGACTGGATACTACGGATACTATCGCAAGTTTTGGGTACGTCTTGTGCCTTGGAAGGGTTTTGAGACCCGATTGCTAACATTATTATTATGTTTTTTTTTTTTTACAGAATATGCTGTTCAAAGTCGGCGATCTCGTTGTTGAAGCTATTCAACTGTACCACCTACTAGAGGCTGGGTTCTCCACGACGCTGGCGTATGGTTATGCGGCTTTGATGGCGTTAAGTTGCCTATCCCAGGCCTTGTTCATCCTCTATCCGGTTGATCACACCGCGTTAACCGAGGTTTTGGTCGATACAGTGTAAGTTCTGTATGGGCTCGACACACGATTCTCTCTTAATTATTCTCTCTCTCTCTTTGTAGCTTCGACATGCTCTTCGCCATCGTATACCCCATCGTCCTGCTGGTCTACTCGTACACGACGTTTGATCTCGACCGTGAGCTAGCGCGACTCTATCTGAAGGTATACTTCCCAGGCAGTTTCCAGAGACAAGCGCGAATGCAAGCCGATCCGGTGGTCACGACGCTCTTCCGCTTTGCTTTTGATTCGCTTCGGACGTTAACGTGGTTTAACCTCGTGATTCGTTTGGCCATGAACGCCTCGTTCAGCTACCGACTTTCGCGTCTTGTGGAAGTCATTCAGCAACGGCGGAGGAACTTGCGAACTACGAGCAGCAAATTAGCCAAGTTGAAGGCACAGAAGCCTGTGCCACGATGGGCAGGGGCGCTTTTTGTGGTGGGCAGCGTCTTTGCGATTGTGTACACAGCCAAATGCATCTCAGAGTCACAGAAGGCGTGCCAGGCGTTCCCAGAGTGTGTGGTGTTCGCCTACCGTTGGGATCAGCAAGCTTCTTGCCCCTGCCTCGCCCTCGTCGACGTTTATCGAGCTCCGAAAACCTACGAGGAGTGGATTCACCCAGTGGACGTAACGGAGACTGTGAGGGCGCTTGCGCTCTCTGGAGACCTGCAAGTGCTGCAACTCACAAACCGGCAAATGGCGGTGTGGCCTGAAGAGCTCCAACGTTGCGTTAACCTGGAATACCTGTACGTTTCTTTCCATTGTGCAGTACCGCAACAACTTTTCTAACGAAGTGGTTTGGGTGTAGAGCTCTCTACTATACTGGCGTGGAAGTTGTGCCCGACTGGTTCAAGGTCTTCCACAAACTGGAATTCCTGTGCGTACAACTTTATCCTTTGCTATTGCCATGTTGGACTGAGTCACTCAAAAAACAATTATGTTTTTTAAGGGATCTGCAGGGCAAATTCGGAGATACGAACATCGTGCGCATGCCTCCAGACGCATTTTCGAAGATGGGCTCGTTGACGTTCATGCACCTCGGGTATCTGCAGCTACTGACGAGTTTGCCCAGCTTCGAGGGCCCCCACAACATGAAGAGCATGTCCATAGCGATGCTATACAGTCTTACTGCGCTACCGGACTTGGAACCCCTCGTCAAGCTCCAGCGACTTGAGCTCGTAGCGATGAACGCTCTTCGAGAACTACCCGAGGTTGGATCGAACACGCATCTCACACACCTCGTGGTCTGGCAAGCTCAACTATGCTGCAATGGCTTCCTTAGTGACTGCAACATCTCTCATCCCAGTTGCAACGGCATGGCTACAACCGATTGCTTCCCGATAGACGATCGACCAAGCCCCGAAAGTCAATCCATCTTTGCTTCCCAGTCAGGGGTGTGCGACGAGAATGCTCCGTTCATTCCTCCCGCCCAACCTCCTGCAAAGGCTCAGATTGACGCTTGTGGAGGCGTGATCTATCGGCAGTGCCGAGACCCACTTTTTGAGAGCAAGCCTGTGGGGATCTGCATCAACAGTTTCTTTCAAGTGATCGCATGCACATCACTGGATATCTTCGCATGGCACGGGCGAGAACAAGAGATCCAACACGGATTAGGCCTTCCGTGTAACCCCAAAGAGGAGGCCTGGCTGGGCTGTGTCCAGGAAAACTTGCAACAGTAGAAATGCCAGCGCTTCTGTTAAAGGTATCCGAGGACTGCGATGCGCTACCCGGGGGATTTACTTGTAATGTGGGGTCTAAGATAGCAATACGCATCCTCCCCCGACAGCCGCGTTAGCGTCGAACTAGCGAAGCTCCAGCTGCTGTCTGTCGACTCATCGCTGCAAGCATCGTTAAAACAAACTCCATCATTTCAAAATGTATTGGGCTGCAACTGGAAGAATCTTGAAGGTTGTTTGATCCCAACAAATTCTAAAGTCTATCACGTACTTGCTTCATTAGCCACTGAAGCATCGAAAATCCACACCTAAGTCTCAGCGCATATTTCCTTGTGTGAGCAGGTTGAGTTGCGAAGGCTGCTTCATTGAACAAAGCGCAACGGCAGCGATTTACGACATGCAGTCGATAGAGCGGCCACTTCCATGTTGTAATCGCCAACGCGTTCTCGTTCCACTCTTGAGTGTGAGCATTTCGTGCGAGACCCCGCATTGCTCTAACTTGCTCCTGCTTGCTACCACTCCCCATCAACTTGACAAAAGAGCTCGAGCAGAGCAACTATCCTGCCCAGACAGACCAAATCGGACGCAAGCAAAAGGCTGGGCACCGATTGGTGCTTACCGGAATATGCAGCACTAGCAGCGACGAGCCTTTATTAGGAGCTAAAACGATCAAACAGCTTTTGCTTTTTAGAGGCGTATTCAGTGAATGTGAGAATCGTCTTGAATTTTTGACCATGTTGAAGCCAAGATGACTACATTTCTGAACTGCTTAACTTGCCTTCAAGCGTGTTGCTGCAGTGTGAAGGTCACGATTGAGCCAACCGTTGTCGACCAGCGAAACAGAGCCCGAAAACAAAACTTGAGGACCATACAGTTTGTGTATGGCGAGTTGCTTGTCGTGCTGAGAAAATTGAGCCACCTGCGAGATTAGTGGGTCTCTGTGCGTTGGACTCGTCGCACAATCAAGACTTGTCCAACGTGGCGGGAGATAGTTTTGCGGAGACTTTGGTCGCCACGACGCAGCTAGAAAACAAAATGGTGATCGCCGTGAAAGCGGCCGTCGTTGCCTTTCAAAACAAGGCTCGATCGGGCGAAGCAGATCAGCGTCTTCAGGGGTGAAGCAAAACGGCGGTCTTTATCGCCGAGCTCGTGTGTTGGACAGTGCAATCGCAAAATGAAACAGCCGAACATCCGGCACAACTAAGTTTTCGAATAGAATTCTCAAAGAATGGTGCTGACTAATCTTGAGTATATAAAGATCCATATATCGCAAAATGTCAAGCTCATTTGCCACCTTGTTTTCCTCCGTTTCCACTCCTGAGCACCCACTTCTGTCACGATTTCTGTTCCCACCCCTATCCGCGTTCATTTTCTGCCACTCACGAACCAGGTGGGCAAAATCCAGTCAGTCGAGCTCCAGAATCTCTAAACGTCCCAATTCCATACTGAACGCAAGTCAGTCTTTTCACCAGCGACCAGCTCTCCTGCCTAAAAATCGGAAATCTGTATCTGCGGCTGCTCCGCCCAAGTCACTTCTCCTGTAGTGGCGTCGCAGGCACCAACGGAGACTTGAGAGACTCCGACAGCGACCTGCTACAGGCGTCGACTCCCCACCCGTCCATCGCGTGGCCTTCTTCTTCCTTCCCCAGTCCCCCCATACACAAACACAAGGCAGTCACCATGCTTATGAAGAACACCCTCCTCAGTACGTATTCGAAGCCTTTTATCGATGGGAGATGAGGAAATATAACGCTGACGTCTTTTTCGGCGGTCGATTCCCGTTATTTCAGCCGTGTTCCTGTCGCTTGTGTCCGTGGGCACGGCCTTCTACGCGATGGTGTACCCGGCCTGGTTCCAGCAGCACTACCGTCGCGACGGCAACAACGTGTACCAGGGCTACGGCCTCTTCGCCTTCTACTCGACCAACTCGCTCGAGTCGCCGTTCTATGCCTCGGCCACGGTGCTGCAGTACTCGGACTTTTGTGTGGACGACTACACCACCCCCAACTACATGCTGGGCGACGGTGCCGACTTCCACGAGGTTCTGTGCGGCAAGCGGATGAAGTCGGTGCAGGCTACGACGGCCACGGGAGCCGCCATTTCCGTTGTGGGGCTGCTCACAGCCATTGGCGCGGTTTTCAACCCCTCGGCCGGATACATGGAACGCGTCGTGTCATTCTGCACGCTCGTGGGCTGTAAGTTATGATTTCTCGGGTGTTTCTTTTGATAATTATGTGGTACTGACTGTGTTTTTTGTTCTGTTTTAAACCGGCTAGCACTTTTGTTGGCGGTATCGTTGGTTATTTGGGGCGCTTTGCTGCAGCAAACGCTGTACGAGATTGATACGATCAACTCGGCCTACACGAGCTGCAAGGCGGACAACACCAAGTGGCACTGCTGGTTCTACGGCTACAGCTTCTGGGTGTGTCTGGCGTCGGTGATTATCCTGTCCATCACTGGCTACTTGAGCTCGGCCGGCCGAGCTGAGAAGATCCGCTACTTCAGGAAGGAGTACGAGCGCGACCTGGCCATCGCGATGCAGCAGAGCATGGAGGCGGACGCACACAACGCACAGTACGGCGGCCACAACACGCAGTTTGTGCGCACCGAGTCGGCCGGCGGATTCGGCGTGCAGGCCACGCAGCAGGCCTACGGGCAGGCGCCCACGCCGTCGCAGTACAACTCCAACTCGGGTCAGCCATACACGACGCCGCAGAACATGCAGCAGCCGTACGCGAACGTCTACGGCAGCCAGAACTCGGGCCCCAAGCCCACGGGGTACCAGCAGCAGGTCGGCAACGTGCCGCTCGCAGCGCCGTCCGCAAATGGCCTCAGCCGGACCAACAGCAACGACAGCGAGGCAGTGTATCCCAGCTATAGCGAGCAGCGCAAGAACCACTCCTTGCTGGGCCGGCAACCTAGTGGTGGTGTCGTCTAAGCTTATGTACGCGCTTCGTTAGCTGCGGACGACTTGGTCTGCAGAGACATCAGCATGCACTGCACTGGTTTGGATTCTCTGTATTTGCACATAAACTACTTCAGTAACTCGCTCCTTCAGTATTTATATTTGCAAATATTTTCAGTCGAGAACTTTACGCGCGGAGAACATGGCGAAGGTGAAGCTGCGCTGCGGTGTGTACCACGAAGGGAGCATCTTCTCCGTCGAGATCGCGCGCGATGCAGATGTGGAGGCGCTGCAAGAGAAGATCGCCGGCATTTTGAGTTCCGAGCAGCACACTGTCCCCCCGAGGTTGCTGACTCTATACTTGGCTAGAAAGAAGGAAGGCGAGGAAACCAAGTGGATGAAGAGCAACTCCTCTCTCAAGGCGTATCTGAAAAAAGGAAGACGAGCCGACAGCGACTACGTGGAGATGATTCCGAACTGGACGCTCGATGACAAAGACTACTTTGGGGAGAACTTTGAGCCTGGACGCAAAGAGATCCACGTGTCGGTGGAACTACCGGAAGCAGTGGCTAGTGTGGGACCGATGACGAGAGCTGTGTTTTGGCTGGTGATTGGTTCGATCGAGAGCGCACTGCGTACTAAAGGAGTTCGCAGCAGATTATATCGGATCGCTGATGCAGAACTCGGATATTACGACCCAGCAAATGTGCTTTCCGACAACGTTCAAGCATTCTGGTCCACTGACAACGACTTGCAGATTCGTGTTCTTTTCAAGGAAGGTGAGTGTGTTCATTTACTAGGTTTTGCTGCTGCGACAACTGACGTTTTGTGCAGAAGCGCATGCCCTATACTTCCAGAGTCGTTTGAACGCTGAATTCATCCTGATCCCGATCACGTCGCTTGTTTCTCCAGCACCGTATCCGAGATTTCAGCGGCGCATTTTCAGTCGTCACTATGTCGCTCAAGAATATGAGTCTCCTCAAGAATCGATGTCTTCGGTTCCCACCGAGTACTCTGTTATTGACCCGGATACTCCCATTTTCAAGTACCAACGAATTGAAGCTGGCGGGTTCTTTGGTGCACATGGCAAGGCTGAAAGTGCTCACTTGATCTCGAAATCTCATTGCGTTGGTTCAAGAGTTATGCCCGGTATGATGATGACGGCAACAATCGACTCGCTCTGTCTCGTAAGATGCATGGTGCTTACGATATGCTGAGCTTCGACTTCCCTGTGGTCAATATGGAAGTCGCGTCAGTATCCGAGGGCCCAGTTCTTGACAACAGATACAAGGTACGTCGATCCAGAGACTGAAAAATCTCTCTCGTTTAGGTCGATCTGCACGTGTCGGTGCACAGCAGTGAGTAAAACGAGCAATCCACTCGTCATGAAAACGTTCGTGTACGTCGAAGATCCAGTAATATTCCGGACGTGCATGGCATGGAAGTACAAGGAAGTCGAACGGCTTCGACGAGACTATTTCAGCACGAGTTAGGTAGGCGGACCGACCTGAGCCCTCGCACGCGATATTGTAGTCAGCCGTCGTCGACTCGAAGGGAACGCTCTGAAGCTGACTACCGTGTACATGGCGGCATGCACGGCGTATAATTACGAGTTGGGGGAAATTGGAACGTGTTGTGACTGCTGAATTGACTTGATGCGGTCTGCCTACAACCATAAAGTCATGCCTTGTTGTTATTGTATTGCAGTAGTAGTTTCCGATGTACACACGAGGCTGCCGTCTGTAAACGCGCAGCAGAAGCTCAACTTTCAGTACCGCCAGTGTATCAACAAATAGGACAGCGCTCTCCAGTACGCTGTTAGCGACGCTCTCCCGTATCCGCACGGGAGCTTCGCGCTGACGACCGTCGCAATGCACTCTGAAAACGCAGGTCGGTAGCATTTCATGCGGAGTGGTATGCTCCACTCGGACACTTCATTCGTACCCCCCCCCC
>JAABLK010000242.1:0-39031 GCA_012295415.1 Phytophthora chlamydospora
GCCACGCGGGGCCGCGCGCGCTGGCGGTTTCCTGCGCGTGCGCTCTTGCGGGGCGACGCGCCGTAGAAGGGCTTGCGGTCGGTCGGGAAGGCCGACGGGGACAGCGGCGCGCTGTCGTGCGGCTGCGGCAGGTTGAGCGGCTGATGCAGCAGGCCGTCGTCGAATGGCCGAAGCTGCTGCTGCGGCGACTGCGGCTGCTCACTGTGCAGCGGTAGCGCTTGTACGGTGGCGGCGAAGTCGAGGTCGGCCATGGCGGGGTACACGCCCAGGAAGAGCTCGCTGTCGGCGGCCTCGGCGTCCAGCAGCGGGTACAGATCGTCGTCGAGGGTCTGCGCGGTCCCCTGGTGGAAGGCGTGCGCGAGCGGCGTCTCCATGGCGGCGGAAGGATTTGACACAAAAGAGATCTGCGCTGGGGCCAGCAAACTCGGGAGTGCGGTCTCGCCTGCGTCACAGCCGCAAGTCGTGGAACCGGAGACAGTTGGACAACAGTTGGAGAGAGGCGCTCTTAGAAGCGAATGCCAATACAAAAGGAAAAGGTACGGCAGCCAGACTGAACTGCTCTTATAGGGCCGAAAAGGCGTCGGAACTGGGAAGAAGGCGCCAAGCCCCGAGCACAAGATGCATGAGCCAAACAAGCGATAGCCACGACTAGGAGCCGCAACTATGAGGACTCGAACGAGGTCTCCATTGATGCGGTGCAGAACGAAGAGCGAGCGCCGTCGAGCCAGTCGCGCGGAGTGCCGAGCAATCGCCGCTGCGTGCGCGTAATCCAATCGGTCAGCGCATCGGAACAGAGGCGAGAGCCAAGTTGAAGTGCTAGTATCCTCCTCCTGCAACAGGCGATCGACCGCTTTCAAGCGTGTCGCCCAACGAGGGAGCGCTAGGAGATCAGAAGGCACGGCCCATGGAGTCCTTGCTACTTCACTGGAGCGCGCTTCACCGCTGGGAGCAGCACGCTGGTTGGCGTCGGACGCCCCCCGTTCCGACGGTGATTTGATCGCCGTTAAACACCAGCGTTGAATGAGTACGTTTTTTCGAAACACGGTGGCCTCCTGATTTTGAGCATAGTATAACCAAGATAAAAAGGACCACCATACCACAATTTGGTACCGAAAACTTCAAGCTCCAGAAGTAGTTTCTGCCAATAGCCATCGAGGAACCGTGATACCAAACTATTCAGTCCCTTCCGGTACACTCAGTATGGTGCCTCCTTGCCTGCTACTAGCAGGTGTGCGGCTAGCAGTGCTAGCCGCACGCTTTGTCCAGCAGCCTGCACGCACTGCAAACTTAAACATGGGTGCGCGTGAACCCACATCTCGGACTCGTGCTTTCCTTTTGCGCCGTGCTGCCGTCCAGCGCTCACTTGGTCTTTTGCGCCTTCGCCAGCAATGGACCCCGAGAACCCCCCGCCTCCCCTCCGGATCGCCCACGGCCGCAGACTTGCGCCACCCTCTACGCTGAGGGTCTCCGGCGCCGTGCTGCTGCCCAAGTTCTCCACCAGCGCCATGATCAAGGAGAGCGGTGCCTGGACGCACGAGTTCAAGTAACGACTGAACCCGCTGCGGCACTACCGGTTCCGCCGACACTTCCTGGACAAGTGCAGACTTCATGGCAAGACCCTCGTGCTGTGCTCTCAAACGTACATGAGCCGCACGTGGGGTCGCTACTGCCGACTGCATGCCAATCTTCAAGGCAGTGACGACGTCTTCCAGTGCCCGCACTGCGACTTCCGGGTGAAAACGCCGCCTTCAACGTCATGCGCTTCGTGTGGGCCGGCTCGCTGAGCGTCTTCGAGCTCAACGGAGTGCGGCAGTGAATACATGTAGTAGTGTATCTCGGATTACAGCGAGCAACCAGAGCCCTCGATGAAGATACAGTAGCAGAGCTAGACCGAGAGGGTGAATACTGTAATGAAATGAAATGAAAACACTGGATGCTTACGCGCCCTTCGTCTTCGCAGCCGCCGCGCTACGCCATGCCCGCGCGAGTCTGACGACACGGGCCAGCACGAGCACTGCGATCGTGGCGGCGTACGTGGCGAAGACGAGGGGCTCCCTCGGCAGGTGGCACGCCGTCACCTCGGGCTTGGCCGCGCCGTCGCTCGGCAGCCGCAGCAACGCGTAGCTCGGGTCGGGCCGCTGCCCCCACGAGAAGGCCGGCACCGTGTACTCCATGGCCGCGGCGTGCGGGTGCTGGTAGGCGCACCACGCGTGCGTGTGGCCCGACAGAACCAGCCGCGGCTGCACCTTGGCCAGCAGCTCTGCGGACAATTCCCGAGAGAGGACGTGGTGGTGGGTCTCGTACTTGAAACCCGGGTGCTCATATGTGACGTGGCCCGACTCGCGGAGCCGCTCCTCGCCGCACTGCAGGTCATCCAAGCGGAAAAGCGGGAGGTGCGTGAGCAGCACCACGCTGCCGGCTGTGTGTGCATGCAGCTCGTCGAAGTCGACGCTGTCGAGGAAGCTCCTCACCTCGGTCTTCACGGCGTGGCTCCCCACGTCCGAGTCCAGCGCCATGGTATTGAGACTCACGAAAGTGTGGCCGCCGATCTGGTCGATGCGGTTGGCCTTGCCGAATGTCACCTCGAAGCGCTTCAGATCCTGCACGCGCAAGTCCCGTCCGAACGCCGCGTCGTGGTTGCCCACCAGGTAGAGCGTCTGCAGTGGCAACAAGCTGGCGAAAGCCCGGAAGAAGCGGCCTGCATACTCGTCCCAGTCGGCATCGGACGTCCAGCGGGTACCTTCATCTAGCTGGTCGCCTAGCACCAACGCCACGTCGGGTTTGTTCACGTCCACAGCGGCCCGCGCCGATGCGCGTACCTGCCAGTCCACCCAAAGTCGCTCCACCCAGGAGCGACGGCGCTTGCCCAGCAGATGCACATCCGTCACGATCAGCACCTTGAGCGCACGCGGGTCCTCTGCATCGTGGTGGAGCTGCAGCTGGCAGCGCCAGGCCTGCACGTAGAAGACGCCCGCCTGGCACAGCAGCAGCGCCGCCGCGACCAAGGCGAACTCCCACCGCGCCATTTATGGCTGTTTATTTATGGCATATATGCATATCTTGCCATCGTTAATAATTGTTTATGGCAACTTGAAGCGTCATAATCGAAAAAAGATGGCAGCGACCGGAGCGCTGGAGGAACTGCTGCTGCGTGAACATGCGCTGATCGACCGCACGTTGTGCCCGCTGCTGGAAGACGCGCCGGTGAGTGCCGTGCCTGCGTCTTACTTTGCCACGAACTGACGCGGTTGTGGCTTATTTGTGGCAGCTCGGAGGCCTGCTGCGCCACTTCCAGTCGACGGTGCTGGCTCTGCAGCACCAGGAGCCGTCTTTCTGGCAGCTGCAGGTGGTGAAATTCATCCGCAGTGCCTTAAGCACCCGCGTGGGCAGCTGTGTGAAGGGGGCAGTGTGTGCATCAGCCTCTGGGAACGGCGAGCCGATGGAAGCTGCGCTGGTTGTGGCACGAGCTGTGACTGCCGTGAAGAGCAGTGGGGAGCTGCAGGACGTGCTGAGCCAGCTGCAGAACGACGTGGACGCACAGGTGGACAGAATGAAGAAGCTTCTGAGTGCCAGCGAGGAGACGTCGGCGCGGCCAGGAAGAGAGGACGAGCATTTCGTGATCAAGTTCTGGCACGAATTGCAGCTGGTGCTCGACGAGAGCGAGAGGCGGCCGAAGGCAGACGAAGAGAGAAGTGCCGAAGGGGTCGAGGAGGGATTTGAAAGTTGCTCTTTCGAGATGCTCACGTTCGATGACGATCTCAACGACGTGTCCAGGTCGGCACTGAGGTGCGTGGACTGCGAGCAGCGACAATGGGACTTGAAAAAGTGAAGCTGATAGCTATTTGCTAATTTGTGTGTGACTGGAAAAAGCTTCCCATGCATGGAAGATTTCCCAGCTACAGTTGGGCGGATGCAGAGCACTGATGCGCTGGAGCGCGCGGCTGGTCTGGACGAGTTGATGCAGGTACTTTTCTGGTGCAGTGAGTTTTGAATCGTTCGTAAGGGTGCTGACACGTGATGCATTGTCTGTAGATGCCTATTGTCGAGATAATCCATTCAGGACCTGTTTTTCCAGCTGCATGTGAAGCAGTGGTTGGATTGTTCCTCGACACGGACATTTGTGGAGATACTGCGGAGCGAGCCAAAAGGGTTATCTACGACTTGTCGAACCAGATCGAAGACGCGGCTCAGTTTCTCGAGCTTTATTGGGCGGTTCTTGACTTTATGGGGCATCACCTCGAGAACGGAGACCTGTTCAGTGATCGCCGCACTGCATTTGAAAATACCGACGTTCACGCCGTTGCTGTTGTCGACTGCTTCCGTGTAGTGCACACCCTAATCTTTAAGATCATGCGGCACTGGGTGTATTTCTCGGGCGAAGCACTGGCTCAAATTTTTCACTCTACGCTTTGCCTCCTGACCATGTACTCGAAGGCAGAAACTGAAGGCAAGGCAAAGCACGTGAGCCCGCTCGTGATGTTGTCACTAATCGGTGACCAGTCGATGAGATGGTTTCGGCTTTGGCTGCTCAATTCTCCGAGCTTGAAGCAACTTTTTGTGGCGATAAATGAGTCCGGATTCGTCACGGACCTTCTCCAGTACTTGTCTCGAGTTCGGTCTTTGGGCCCGATCAAATCGTCGAGACCATCGGCCGATGCCATCGAGAAACACGCTATTCAAAGTGTAAGTTGTTTCAGGTTGCTCGGTATTGCTTGCTCCTTGTGCTAACCTGTCTTTATAAACTGCTTCAGGCGCTCCTGATTTTATCGTATTGTTGCGAGTACCAACAAGGCCGAGAGCTGGCAAGCTGCTGGAAACGTTTGTCTGCACACGCCTACATTAAACAGAGACATACAACGTGGGAAAAACCAGCTACGGAGACCATCGCCGCCGAAAATGACTTGCTCTATCACACGTTGAAGCCTAGCGCATCCGAAGAGGAGGTGGATACTACGGCTACATTTGAAGTGGTAAACGAAAGTGGACTTGTCGATGAAGTTTGGAAAGCTTGCACTGTGCTGTCAGCTCTGGATAATGAGCATGAATGGTTCCACATTGGCGCTCGTATCGTCGCCGCACTGGGTCACTCGGCCATCGAGTTGGGCTTCGTTTGTGGGACAACGAATAGTAACGCCGAAAAGATCAAACCGGTCGGCGATCTGGCACCTCCGTGCTTTCGTGAGCTTCTAGATGATTTGTCCCGACGAGACTTCGCGAAGACATATTTCAGGTCTGATGACGTGCAAGCAACCATTTCTCGAGTGAGCAACGAACTTCAAGAGAACACCGACTTCACAGTGGCTCTAAACAGTCCCGATGACGAATGTCCAGCGGAACTAAATGACTTCATGAGAAGTCTACACTTATTGCGATGCTGGTTTAGTTCGCAGTACGCGGCAACGGCACTGATAACGATCCAAGACAGCCCGCTGCTTGAATTCATTACTGAGACGCTTGCCGCTCACAAAGTGGGACTGTGTATGAGCTCTTGTCACGCGGAAGACAGGTGCTGTGTGGCGTTTCAATTGGCACTCTCACTGACATCAAGTGTACCAGCGATGTTCGACTGCAGTGAGTTGTTCTCGACGATAGAACTGTTGAATCTCAATGAGAAGACGCCACTCCAACGCGACTTGCTGTGTCCTAACAACGAACTCCTCGGCTCGTGTCTGTTTCTAGAGAAACAACTTCTCTATGAGTTTGAATTTATTGGTGGGGCTGGAGAAAAGCTGCCTCAGTACGAGCTTTTCGCTTTCAATGAAGATCATTGCCAATTGCTAAGGGGCGATCAAGAGGCGACAGCAAACAGCGGCAGTGTGTCTGGCTTTGCTTTGACGCTTCAGAACAAAATACTTCAAGCTATTGGAGACGGAGTTGAGTCGGGGTTGTTAGTGCCGATGGATTACGTTCTCATTTCTCAAGCTTCGTGGGAGCTCATCAATGAACTGGAGACGACTCACCCAAGTAAATGTCCTATCGGGGCCAGGAAGTCGGCGGAATCGTTCACTGAGGTATTTGCTAGACTCATCTACAGCCTCGCTATGAGCAAGCGCAGTCGATTACACCCAACGATCAACCTTCAGGCAGGTAACCAAGATACAGCCACTTCCGCCAGCCCCGAACAAAGTGGAGAATCTTTTTTCCCGACAGACTCTGAGCGAAAGTTGATGAACCGCCTGTACAAGAATTACGCACGTGGGCTATCGCTCGAGGTGTCGCCGACATTGCTTCACTGTATCGTCAAAAAGTTTGGCAAGGCTGCTATGGACTGCTTTCCCGTCACTATTTTGATGGTGCTTTACCCAAATTACGACGAAGGCGACATCCTGAACTTCTTGTCGCTTTGTATTACGTGTCCGTCTGCTGGGTTTCTCTGGCCAAAAAGCGTCTGCCTGGACGATAGCCGTACGTCCCTCGCGGCGGTGATTGCAAAAGGAGTGGAGATGATACTGAAGCGTGAGTTTCCTCAGGTAAGATTGATTATGGATACCGTGCAGCGAAAACCTGTGCTCGTGGGGACTAACTGTATGCTCTCTGTTGCTAGATCTTGCATGCTATCGATCAGTGTCACTGCTCCCTGTTGAGTCTTGTGCTGCGTTGGCACAACCAGCAATTCTGGAACTACTTTGAGTGGGAAAATGTCGTCATCTACACCTACTTCACAATTCTCTATGGGGCAGAGTTCCAGGTAACTCTGCTATTTTGCTTCAAAGCAGCTTTAATCTGTTTGCATGTGCTAACATCATTTTCCTTTATCCCCCCTTGCAGGTGTATGTTATCGTCGCCATCCTGAAGCATTTGGAGCCCACGATGCGGGAGCTGACTGCCAAGCACAGCTCGCAGAGCCTCGCACCTTTTCTCACGCTCATCCGCGAGCCGATTCGGAATTTCCACTTCAGTCCATGGCGCACACTCTTGCTGCGCTTTCGGAGTGAATATCACGAGGAGGTCAAGGCTCTTCTATTTCCGTCGTGAAGATTAGTAAGCCAGGCGGGAGGGACAGCGGGCGGGGGGGGGAGACACCAGTTAATATGTCTCTGAAATCGCTGGAAGAGCCATGTATTTCGTCGTTTGGTTACTAAAAGAGATGACGAACCACCAACTTGTGTTTTTTGTTCACAGCATTCGCCCAGTTTCGTATTGGAAACTAGCGAGATACACGACCTTGCGACGGCTTCCATCTACCCGGAAACACGAGTTGTAACCATGCCTGTCTCCGTTTTCGTGGACCCGGATTCAATGTATTGGCCATCTGTGGAGATGCGCTTATGTCACAGGCGTCAAACGCTCACGTGGCTGAGCGCCTTGATGTTGCACAAGGCAAACCGTTGCCGCAGGTGGGAACTCGCTTCGATAAGGTGACCATGTCGGCGGCACCAAATCCAGTTGGTACATGCATTTCCAAATTGATGTTTAACCAGGAGATAGTAAGACGGCTCGTGTACTTCGTGGTGGCTCAAGCCGAAGTGCTCCCTCGCTCTAGGCATCCCCCACGACGGTAAATATCGTCTTGCGGCACGTTAGACCCGCCGTTTTCGGCCAAAGTGAACGTTCTTCGGAATTCGCAAGTCACGCATGTTCTCTTCCAGTTCGGCCATCTCAACATCCGTGGTTTCACTTCCTGTAACCTGGTCGGTGACACACTCAGTGGCGTCCTGCGAAGTCGTTTCAGTATCCACCTGCATCTCGGAGCCTTGCAGCTTTGCCTGTTCGTACACCTTCTTCTTCTTCTGCTGACGTCGGCGTTTCCGAGCCTCACGCTTCTTTAACGTTGCAGCATTCACCACTTCTTGCTGAACATGATTCCCCTTTGGTTCCACACCAGCAGAGATTGCTTTGGCAGGATTCGCCTGTTTACTCTGCTGATGGAACGAGAACGACTCCGGATACTGATGCACTTGGATCAAGTGCCTGGTCCGCTTGTCATCGTGCCGAAAAGTCTCAGGACAACCGTCCACCAGGCAAATGTACATCGGCTTTTTCTTGGATAAAATCTTGAAGAAAGCGTCGTGGGTCTCACTACACCAAGGCGAAAGTCAGTTTGGTGCCTCCAAAACTGATAAAAAGATTTCGTCCGTTCACCTGATGTGAATGTCCAGTAGACGGAAACTCATGAATGACCTCGAGCATTCTCGACAAGTGTTGCGGTGCACCCTGCAACGATAACAGCAATATTTCAACCTGAGCCTCAATTCACAAAATGTACCCTGTTTGTCTTCACTCACATGTCGTAGTGCTCCTCATATGCTACAGTAGACTGGAAGCTCACGTTGCAATTGACCAGTCGACACGTGATCGGAGAAACTTGTCCAGCCCCAGCAACAACTTCTTCAGGCTGCTTCATTGACCTGCAACAAATTCATAAAAAAAACGATTAAAATCGCTTTATTCTAGTCGAAGCAGCTCTGCCGACGCACTCTGGCTCCTGGTAATACTTGGTCGCCCACAAACGCGTGCCAGCGTCGAAGAGCGGGTGCTCGGGCGAGTACTTGCGTACGCATTTGCCGTTCGGGAGCTCCCGGACCTGCTCCATCTGCTGCTCCATCGCCGAAATTGTTTTTGTTGAAACCTGAATTTTGGGAACGAAAATGTGCGAAAGCCATTTTTTGGGAACGAAGATGGAACTGGATTTGGTAGATCATCACTTTCATCAGCGATTGTGTTATCGGCCTTGCCATCGATTGGTACTGCGGGTTGCTTCAGGGGACTGGCGGTTTATCTTCGAGCGCCATGGCCTCCATCAAAATCCGAAGCGCCTCACGCTTGATAGGCTCACTCACTGGTTGGGCGAACTCGGTCGAGCCGCTGCTCCACAAGCAATGCCACCATTAGAACCCAGCGACTCACAAACTATCGGTTGGGGGCGTACCGGCAGTAGGGGCACTCTTTGCGGGGCAGCAAGCGGAGACACGGGCTGCATATGTAGTGCTGGCACTTGAGGAGCATCACTCGTAGCAGAGTGAAGTCCCTCCAGCAAATTCTGTGAGGCAAAAGGAAGTATTGTCAGTCAAAAGACCTCTTCTCAACAAAACTTTTTCCCCGTACCCGCACTCCATGCGGTCACCAGCCAGTCGCTCCGGTAGCCCGCACGCAGCTTTGCATCGCACTCGGAATGTTGCCTCTGGGATGTCGTACAGCAGAAATACCGGAGCTGTTGGTACAAGAAAGAGCACGAGTTAGACAGTTCACTTGTAGCTCGAGGCAATGAGGTCCGCAGCTTACTCAGACAGTTCGTGGAGGGGGGCATCACGATCGAATGCCACTTGCTATTCAGACACGCGTCGTTGAAGTAGTCGCTGAGCAATCTTCCGAGCCATTCGCTCATTAGAAAGTCGCCATTTGACCCCAAAAAGGCCTTGATAGCTGGGACTGCCAACGTGGCAACTCGGTTGTTTTGAGTAGTTCCAATGTCGCGCTTGCTCAAATGAGCTGGTGAGTTCAACAGAGACTCACAGACGCGTGAACTTTCCGGGTGTTTGCCTGAAGGCCCCCCAAGCTGACGAACAGTACACGCGGATCCATACGCCTCCTTGAGCAAGTGCAGAAGCTCAAAAATGCGCTCGCCATACCGGGAGAACAGCACCAGCGATAGGTTTGACTCACGGGTGGCTGCTGTGGCGTGAAGTGCTGACTTGGCACGTCGAATTGTCTTTGCCGGATCCAACGGATTGGCATTCAGTAGTTGGAGGAAAAACTCGTCCAGCATGCTTGAACAGATCCTCACCTCGTACCCGGACGACTCAAGAACACGCAGTGAATCCATCCGAACACGGAAGTTTTGGCGAGACGGAGTCCACGCGTGGATTACACGACCTCGTCCGCAGTAGAGCGCGTAAGTCTGTGAGCGTCCCTGCACAATCTGGACGACGTCGCCAATGCGAATGCCCCACTTCCGATCCTCCGCAGACTGTGTTGGTGGGCCTGAAGCATCTTCTGCAACAGCGGCAGCTTGGATTGCTGGCATAGTTGACGCGCTTCCTGTCTGCTCACAAGGAGAATTGGGAACTGACAGAGGAGAGCTCTTGATGAGCCTTTCTCGATCGAGATATGAGCAATAGCTTTGTACACATTTTCGGGCTCATTGGTATATTTCTCTTGGATGGGTAGTCAAGTCAAGTCTATCGTACGTTGCATTTTATCTCAATGTCGCAAGCACCAAGCCCCTCAGCTTCCACGTGAAGAGATCCCGTCGCTCGGCCAGGATGATGAAAGCTCAGGGCCACTGTGACAATTGCAGCCAAACCAGGCGCTAGTCGCGCAGATTCACGCTGATAGCTAGCTTCAGCGATGCTGGCATCGAACCCCGCACACGTGGCCAATACTCGGTTAACTCGAAAGCGTTCCTGCCGGGATCCCACGTTTCGCACTCGCACGGGGAACAGGTACACTTGCCCAGTTTGCAGAGTGCCCAAAGAAAGTGACGGAGGTGACACCTCCATTGCGAAGTGCTGGTTCATCGAAGATACCGCTGGAAGGCGTTGCGCTGAAGAAGCCTCGGTAGTGCTTTCAAGAGTGAATCCAACAGTTTTCTTTTGCTGGGGTTGAGCGCCGAGGTCTTCGTTGGAAGCACTTTGAGTCCGGTTGTAGTCGTCGTTCTCTTCCCAAGAAACATCGGCGTACGGAGCAAGCGAAAACAAATCGACCCCGTCGATGCGTGAATCGCAGCTTGATGGGGTAGAAGCACTGCTTTCACTACTGGTTTTTGCGAGTGGCAACTTGGTGAGCCTTTTTGACGGAGAGCACAATGGCGTTCGAGGCTTGGGGGTGCTGACGGCAAGTCGTGACAGTACTGCCAAGGTCTTCTCGTCAGCTAAGTCCACGCCAATCCCTTTCCGGGCAGAGTCGCGTGCCGAGAACGCTGAGGTGGAAGAA
The DNA here is from genome assembly GCA_012295415.1 of Phytophthora chlamydospora. Lineage (NCBI taxonomy): Eukaryota > Oomycota > Peronosporomycetes > Peronosporales > Peronosporaceae > Phytophthora > Phytophthora chlamydospora. The sequence goes on from JAABLK010000242.1 coordinate 10,873, forward strand.
GGTGTCTCCGGTCGCGTTGACGTCGATGGGGAACGACACGATAGCGGCAGTATGGGGGGCTTCTGAGGTCGAGGTGACGGCAGCGCTGGAAGCACCGGTACTCGAGTCGTAAGTCTGTATTCTGGACCGATGAGCGTCTGGATCCCGTAGTCTGTGAGCACCCAGCAGGCCTTCATGGTGGACGTGAAAGTCTTCCTCCACAACGAGCCGTCCTTCGTCCAGTTACTGTTGTTGTTGCCATTTGCGCTCTTGGGCGGCGATGCCAGGAGTCCAATGGATCCAGAGGAAGAGGAGAACAAGGCCATCGCAGACAGGTTGGCGGTGGGAGGCGCCAAGATGGAGCGATGCCGATTGAGGTTGCCAAAATCGCGCGAGAATTGCATCTTGAAGTCGTTGACTTCTTGTGGATTGTGGCGGGTGATAAAGTCGCGCCCTCCCACGAACTTGCTCTTGCTCGAAAGGGATCTGCAACTATAGGGCTGCATGACCTTGTAGTCATCGTAGTCCGGGATGGCCATGACCAGCAACGCGTTCTTCGGGTCCAGCACCGTAGACTTGCGCGTTTGCCGTGCGATCTGCTCGGTGACGCTCATTTCCACCTTCACGGGTGTGTTGCGACCCCCCGAGCGGGACGGAGGAGCAGGCGTCGGAGAATTCAGCAGCATGGACCTTGTGGAGGAACGTCGGTGCGCAGCCGGCAATGAAACGCAACTGGTGCTGCTGTTCCCCACTGGCACCACGGAGTTCCGGAGTTCTCGAATTGCGCCCGTCGACGACATTCTGGACGGCGGCATCACCGCAGGTGAAGAATCGCGCGCTGCACCGGAGTACGTCATTGTGATGCCGCTCTAGCAGAGCAGTCTGGGCGTGGATAGTGATGCAAAATTCTAAGCCTCCACCATTTGGATAGTGTGTGGTGTGGGAGCCATGACCATCAATCCACACGAATAGACCGCAGCATCCTGGTCCGTAAAAATAGGAGGACAAGACCGCTGTCACTCCAGTGACCTGAACGCGAGGATAGAATCCTTGTGGCGTCCAGCGCGGCGATGACTCGCGCTCCGTTGTCTGCAGATATTCCGAAAGTAAGAAAGTAATGATACGACTTTGGTAATACGTTTTCAAGAACACAATGATGGACTGGATCACATACGTACCAGCTATCGACCTCACTCCATGCGCGTAATACAGAAGAAGAATGAAAAAAGTATCGAGTCCTCACCGGAGCATTTTCTTGCTCTTTTTGCGTCTTCAAACTTGCTGCTCAAGACCGACTTCACTTCAACTTGGTCGATGCCAATTTCAGCCAATGCCATGGGCGTACCAAATGGCTACATTCATGTATCCCACACAAAGTCCCTCGCCCTGTTGTGAAGGCTCCACGTATAGAGGGGGCCGCGTAAGATAAGCAAAGGATTCCTCGCTCAAAATGGTGCGTATCCGCGCGCGGGTTCGCCTCGTTCGCCGGCGAGTGGCCGCGCTTTGGGCCACCGCTGTAGCTGCCCCACTTGCCTCGGCGTCTCTTCTTTCCGTTCGTGCTGCCCGCGCGCTCTAACTCGCTTTGGCTGCCCCACAATGTGCTGCTACAGGTGGTGCTCTCGGCCTCGCTTCTCACCCGGAACGGCAAAGGTTCGACCACGTGCGCAGTCCACATTCTATGAAGTTGTAAGCCTAGCTGATGTCTATTATGTTGTGTGTGTGTCTGCAGTGCTCGTGGCGCGCCAGTTCGTGGAGATCACCCGCATCCGGCTGGAGGTGGGTCTTTCTCGCTGTCTTTCTGGGTTTATTGGGTAGCTGACGTGGGCTTTATTGTCGCTGTAGGGTCTGCTGGCCGCCTTCCCCAAGCTGCTGTCCAGCGGCTCGCGCGAGCACACGTTCATCGACACGGAGAGCGTGCGCTACGTGTACCAGCCGCTCGAGAGCTTCTTCGTGCTCATCATCACCAACAAGACGAGCAACATCGTGGAGGACCTGCACACCATCCAGGTGCTGGCCAAGCTCGTGCCCGACATCTGCGCGCCGCTGAGCGAGGCCTCCATCCGCGACAAGCAGTTCGAGCTCGTGTTCGGCTTCGACGAGCTCATCGCGGCCGGCGGCCACTCGGAGAACATCAACGTGCCGCAGATCCGCGTCAACATGGACATGGAGAGCCACGAGGAGAAGCTGCACAACATGATTCTCGAGAGCAAGCGCGCCGCCGCCAAGGACGACATGAAGCGCCACACGGTGCGCATCAAGGAGGAGCAGCGCGAGCGTGCACGCATGGAGCGCGCCGGGCTGGGCAGCGGCGTGGGCAGCACTGGCTTCGGCTCACAGAACTCGTTCGGGAGCTCCTTTAGCAACGCCTTCAAGTCCCCGCGCAGTGGCGGCAGCAACAGTGACAGCTTCATGAACAGCCCAAGCTCGCCTGCCGCCACGTCGCCCACTTCGTACAACACCCGCCCGGAGCCTGCGGTGTCCAAGGCGGCCGGCATGAAGCTGGGCAGCTCCAGCAGCAGCAAGGGCATGGGTCTCGGTAGCGGCGGCAAGTCGTTCATGGACGCCATGGCGGCGGAGGATGGTCTGAAGGAGATCCCGCCCATGAGCGCCGTGGTGGAGACCGTGCAGAAGCCCGAGGTGGCTGCTGCCGTCAGCCACGACCCCATTGGCGCCGTCGTGGAGGAGAAGATGACGGTGGTGCTGACCCGCGACGGCGCACTAGAGCAGCTGGAGGTCAAGGGCAGCATGTACGTGTCGGTGAACGACCCGAGCGCTGGCTGTTGCCGCCTGAAACTGCGAACGGGCGGCGCTGAGGGCATTTCCTTCCAGACGCACCCCAAGGTGGACAAGAGGCTCTTCGACGGCGAGTCCGTGCTTGCTCTGCGAGATCCGACGAAGCCTTTCCCGACTTCCCGTGTGGCGTTCCTGCGGTGGAGCTTGAAGACACAGGACGAGTCGATGCTGCCTCTGAACATCACGTGCTGGCCCGAGGAGGAAGGCAGCGGCAAGATGAACGTCAGTGTCGAGTACTCGTTGGACCGCGACATGGTGCTGGACAACGTGAACGTCGTCATTCCGCTCGGAGGCAAGGACGCGCCGAGCGTCGCCAATGTGGACGGCCAGTACCAGCACAACTCGGCCGAAGGCTCGCTCCTTTGGCATCAAGACCAGATCAGCTCAGCGTACGTACCTCATCGTTCGCTGCCCCGTAGATGGCGTTGTCTTGAAGCTCACACGCTCTTGTTTCTGCTTGGCACAGCAACAACTCGGGCACGCTGGAGTTCACGGTGCGCGGCGACGACCTGGACGCGTTCTTCCCCATCTCGGTGTCGTTCTTTTCGCGCAGCGTGTATAGCGACGTGCAGGTGGAGGCTGTGCAGAAGGTCGAGGACGGCTCGCCCATTGCGTTTGGCTTCGAGAAGCTGCTGTCCACGGACTCGTACCAGATTGTTTAGAAATTCTCCGTGCAAGACAGGCTTGATCTGGCTGCTGGGGCGACGCGTGAAGCCTCCTGCTCTGCGCCTCCCCTCCAGGCTCAGCACGAAGTCGGTGCGAAAGTCGCGTGCTGCTGCGTGGCCTTAAACCAGAAACAGATACAAATCAAAGCGAACCTGTGTGTTTTCATGGTACGAAGAGGGCTGCTAGTGGCGTTCTATGGCATGGCGCTGGGTCGGAAGGCCTGCGGCTGCGAGGCCTTGAGCAGCTCGTCCGTCTCGCCGCGCAGACAGCGCTCCAGCAGCCGCTTGGCCTGTGCGCAGCGTCCGATCTCGTTGGGCTGCGTCTCCAGGGACTTGATGCACGCGCCCCACTCCACCAGCGGCTTCTGGCAAAGCTCACCGCTCACGCAGTAGAGGTACTCGGCGTACAACAGCTGAGGCGGCTTTGCCGGCGCGGCGTCCGTGTCAGTGGCGTCTTCCTGCGTGGCCCCAGGCTGGGCCATATTCAGTATGGCTTTGAATGCTTCGTCGCATCTGCGCAGGCCTCGGTACTTGCCGCCGATCTGGCGGTTTGTCTCCAGCGCCAGCACTTCCGACTCGCCGAGTGTGCCATCCAGCAGCATCTATTAGGTTTTAGTACAAGTTAGACGGTGCGGGAGAAGACGCGTCCTGGAGCTCCTAGGAAGCCCCGAGAGCGCAGGATTTGACAGAAACTAGAGGAGACAGTAGACAAGTTGCACGCAGTGGCTACAGTCTCGGAGCGTACCTCGTGGAGGCGCACGGTGGACATGCATTGCGGCAAGTTGGCGTCGTTCATGACGAGTGATTGGAGATTGATGAGGCTGACACGGTGGTGTATTGAACATAGACTGACGAAACGACACTGCTCACAGCACGCTCCTGGAGGACTGGGCGTGGCGAGGGATGCGAGGGCCTTGGCCGTCGCTGTTGTCGTTTTCATCACTCTCATTGCCGTCCACGTCGTAGTCTTCGTCGTCGATGCTGCTGATGGTGACGTGTGCGGACTGCTCCAGACTGCTGATGTTCATGTACGGCTGGCGAGCACGCCGGAACACGCGGCGGTACAAATACGCCAGGGTGAGCACGATGATCATGGCGCAGGAGCTCATGATGAGGTACCCGAACTGCAGCAGTGAGGACGGCGCGTCCGTATCGTCCAGTTTCGAGCCATTCGCAGCCAAAGCAGTCGTGTCCTGCGTGGCATCGGCGGACGAAGGCCCGGGTGTCTGCTCGTTGGAGGCCTTCACTTCGTCGTCCAGCGTCGTTTCATCGCTCTCCTTGTCATCTTCACTGTCTTCGCTCTCTTCATCGTCAGATTCGTCCTCCTCCTCTGCAGCCTTGGTGCTGGTGGGCTTCGCCGTTGCGACGGCTCGCGACGAAGCCGCAGTCGTAGCAGAAACCTCATCGCTTGAATCCTGGCTTTCGTCGTCTTCCTCATCCGACGTTTCCTTAGTCCATTCCTTGCCGATGTTTGGTGAGTTAATGATGTCGTCGCTGTCCTCGCTCTCGCTCTCGCTTGCAGTCGACGCGCTTTGGGAAAACAAAGCCGATGCTTGCGACTGAGGTGAAGTCGACGCATCCGTCTCCAGTTTCTTACCGGCATCAACCGTGATGACCTAACGAGACAAGAGGTCAAAAGAGATCAGGATCAGTACGTTGCTAGATGACTCCTCGGTTGGCGCGCTGCACGTACCGGAGACGTCCACTCGAGAGCTGTCTTCACTCGATGGCCGTTCCACTCAAAGTCCCATTCCGGGTTCGTTCTAGCATTCACTAGATGCGACTGAGGCGGGACGCGCGGTGAGGGCGCGTCGTTGCCAGTACCTTGCTCTTTCCAGTCCTGAAAACACACACAAACGCATCCTGTAAGTGGCGACATACGCCCCGAGACTACAACGGCTGCGATTGACTCACCTGATCGACTGTGGCTACGGCGCGGACGTACAGCTCGTCTGAGGTAACATTACCCAGGTCGAGGCACGTGACAAACAGCGACGTTCCCATCGTGTCTGCGTTGGCAGCCGCAGCTTGAGATGAATCCGATGCGAATTCATAGAACCGCCGCGTGGTTCCTTTCTGCGTCGTGGTCTCCATCATGATACTGTCGTCTTCGAACGTCGCGCTTGAAGACACTTGCACACGCGTGCTGTCTACCGTGAGAGCGCCAAGGACCTCCCATCCGAGCTGCAGTTTAGTGTGTGCGGAGGACACGCTGCAGTCCGAAACATTGCAAGAAGCGACCTGGTTGCGCTCCCACGCCAAGGCACCACAACCCATCTCCGTGACCTGGTCAGCGCTGGTAGTGTACAAGCTTGCTGCAGGGAAGGCGCTCAGCACTTGGTCTTGGGAAGCAGATACACTTGCTGCATCCACCCAACGCACCAGAGGCTGCGCCATCTCGATCATCATGAGCGCGAGGCGGACGTTGCGAGGTACGTGGCCTACAAACTCGGTGGTAATTCCTTCGGTTCTGAAGAAATCAACGTTCGCTTTGTACAGCTCGTTGAAGGCGCCCAAGTCGCCAGCTCTGGGCTCCTTGCTCTTCGAGGTTTCCACCAGCATGTTGAAAGCGCGGTTGGTGATGTTGTTGTAGAGCGTTTTCTCCTTCGGGTACCCTCCAAAAGTGGTCGGCTCGCACGGGTGAAAAGGCTGCGACTTCGCGTCGTAGAACTGGTTCTCCCACGACGCTGCGTATCCCCAATCCTCCATGCCGCCCGTGACTGCACCAAGGAATCCCACACAGTTAGAAATGAAACCGAGATATCTACGCATGAATCATGCGGCTTAGAAATACCTCCATAGACGACGTCGTTCATAGTGCCCGTCGGATAAAGCTTCCCATCAGGGAAGACGCCGGCAAAATTGGCCAGCGTATTGCCGATCTGGAACTGCGCCATGTGATCGGGAGACTTCTCGCTTGGCTTCTTCTCGTCGCCGTCGAGGTAGTGATCGGGGGAGCCCCACTCGTAGGACACTGCTCGAGTGCCGCCGTGGAAAGTCACGGCCAGCTGGAAGATGTGGTCGCGCCAGATCTCGTTGACCACGCGAGACGTCATCGTCTGCATGCAGTCGGCGCCCGAGCGCATGTAGTTGTAGTCTCGGTTCGGATCCACTTGGAGCTCCTCGCGGTGGTTGTGCGAGTACCCCCAGGCATTGGTCATGGGCATGACCAGCACGTTCCGCGAGTTCACGAGCTCCTTGAGCCAGCGCTGAGTGTCAACCGTGGGCTTCGCGGACTCGTCCGTCCCGTAGCTTGACGTAGCATGAGCCACGAGTGCCACGAGCTCAATGGCCGCGTTGGGGCCCACGCGTTCGTTGCCATGCAACGCCCCGCTGATGAAGACCTCAGGTCTCTCCGGGTCGTTGGTCAGCGTCGAGTGGTTGGTCAGGTGCACCACAAACTGCTTGCAGGGCTCAGTGGTCTTGGTCTCGTCGTCCACGATGCACTGGAGCTCCTCGGGGTACGGCAGATCGTACGTTTCTTGAGCCACCGACACCTGCACCACGTCCGGAAACGTCGCGTTGAGCTCCAGCAGCAGCTTCGTCATCTCGGCGTACGTCTTGTAGTTGATGGGGGGCGACGGTGGGTAGTCGTAGGCGGCGCTGGGGGCCGCTAGCCCCACGCACAGCGCCAGCAACAGACAGCGGCAGAGCATGAGCAAGACGTGGCACAAAGAGCCAAAATGCACACACAAAAAACGATTTCTGGAGAGATGGCTACATTTCAGTAGACGAAAAATAAAGTTGTGGTGCTTGTTCAGATGGTCGCGACGGACTCGCTAGATAAATATGAGTTCGTGGCGATGCGGGAGGCGTCGTCGGCCTGGTGGGACAGCTCCAAGTCGAGGTGGTTGTCACAGTAGCCGCCGCCCACGACCCACTTCTTGCAGTACGTGTACGAGCACTTCTTGCCTCCGCCGTGGGCCTTGCAGTAGCCTCCGCCGCGGTCTATTGCGATGCAGCCCTGCTCCCTGCATCTTGTGCCGCCGCCGTGGCGAATGCAGAACCCTTTGCCCTTTTGCTTGTTGGTGCAGCCTTCGTGCTCACACAGCTTGACGCCGCCGTGCGCTTTGCAGAGCTTTCGGTTCTGCGCCGATCGCGTGCAGTTCGGGACGCTGCACATGACCTTGCCTCCGTGGCCACGGCAGCGCTTGTTCACCTGGCGGATCTTGTCGCAGCCTTCAATGATGCACTTACGCCCACCGCCGTGCGCGATGCAGTGACCGCCGCCAAGGTCGTACTTGGTGCACCCCAGTGTCCTGCAGCGTTTACCGGAACCTTTGTGCTCGGGACAAATGCCTCCCCCAAGCGCCCAGTTCTTGCAGTTGTCCACATCGCACTTCTTGCCACCGCCATGACCTTTGCAAAAGCCGCCACCTCGGTCCACTTTAGAGCAATCTTGAGCTTGACACTTTTTACCACCGCCGTGGGAAATACAGCGACCGCCGCCGATGTCACGCTTCTTGCAGCCTTCTTCCTGGCAGAACCGGCCACCACCGTGAGCCTTGCAGTACCTATTCGGTTAATCGTCAGTTTTGTCTTGACATCAGCAGAGAATTGTGAATACCCGAGCATCACTGTACTTACCCTCCTTCCATCCTCTTGTTTTCGCACCCCTCGATGGGGCACAGAGGCTTTCCGCCATGCCCTGAGCAGTAGCCGTAGCCTTGGACCTGCTTGTCACATCCTTCCTGCTTGCACTTCTTGCCACCGCCATGTTTAATGCAGTATCCATTCCCTTGGTTGAACTTGCTGCACCTCGGGTGTTTGCAGAACTGACTGAGCTTGTGGATGACGCAGCGTCCGTCCAAACCCGTTGCGGCACGCTTGCACCTCTCGCGCACCTTGTTGTAGAATCTGCAGCGATTCTTGGACGTAACAACCACCGTCGGCATTTCAGGGGCTCGAGCTAGCGGAGCATGAGCTCGCCGACAGCCAGGACTCTCCTCCGTCCTCACGCGCGCAGACGAGAGCTGCAGCACGCCGTCCACCGCCGCGGCCGCCTCCTCCGCCTCGGCATGGGCGGCCGCGACAGCTTCCTCAGCTTCCGTGTCCTTCTGCTCCTGCTCCTGCTCGGCCTGAGCCAGCAGCATCCTGGCAAACTCGGCCCCATCATGGTCGATCTCCGGCAGCCCGTCGGGTCCCACGAACGACGTGCGGAAGTCCAGCTCCGAGGACTGCGTGGTCGACAGGTCGGCTGAGAACAGCCACCACGTGCACAAGAGCATTCAGAGCATTCAGAGCGTCAGTAAGGGAAACGATTATATAGTCAAGTGAGTAGATACTTGACACTGCTACGCACGCATAGACGCCTGCAGGTTGGCGTCGTCCGGCCGCATGCCGCGCAGGAAGCGCAGGTAGTCGTTCTCGCGCTCGTCGGACGCGTCCATGGCTCACTGAGAGCGACACGCGGGTAGGTAGCTGATAGAAGCAGTGTATCGAGTGTCGAGGGCGCAGGAAGCAGCCTGCAGAGACGGCGAATCAGCCGAGAAAGGCACTTGGCGCAGCAACTCGCGGCGTCTTCAATTGCCCGCGTTTTTCGCTTTTTATCACATTTGTTGTGTACTGAACCTGAACCTGTGTTAACGCATATTGCATGCGTTTGCGTAGGGTTTTCGCTCCTCCAGTCAAATTGCTCTTCCAGCGCGAACGTCAATCAATCCCGAAAAGCTTTAGGGCCGTGTGTGTGTGGAGGTGTCGATCATGGCGAGCGTGGCGGAGATCAAGCAGCTGGAGGCCAAGATCAAGGAGGATGTCAAGCAGATCAACGAGCTGCCCAAGGTGGTGAAGGCGCTGCAGAATTCCGACAAGGCGGTGGCGCAGGCAGCCATGCAGAGCATGCGACGCGTGCTGCTCTTCTTCCTGGAGAAAGGCGACCTGCAGCTCAAGTCGACGCAGAAAGAGGCGGCCAAGAAGGCCAAGGGCGGCGCTTCGCAGGCCATCGACAAGTTCCGCCGCTGGCTCTGGGATGTGTACGTGGCCTTTATCCAGGAGATGCTGCAATGGTTGGGAGACGCCGAGGCCGATAGCAACCTGCGTGTGGGCGCGTTGCGCACGCTCATGGAGTTCGTGTCACGTGAGGGCGAGATCCGAGGAGTCGATGGGGCCGCGTTCGGCAACGAGACGTTCACACGCGTGGTGCAGGAGCTCGCGGCCACGCAGAAGCTCAAGGGGGAGCTGTCCAGCGTGTTCAAGGGCGAGTTTGTGGCCGCCTACATGGACGTGCAGTACTACATGGTATGCTCGTAATGCTGAGCTGTGGGGTAGCGTTTTGTTTGAGGCTGACGTTTGATTTTTCTTGCAGCTGAAGAACCTGGCGCAGGTTTTGGACAAGGCGCATGAGGAAGAGAAGGACGAGGAGGAGGATCTGGCGCTGGTGGCCAACGCACTGCGGATGCTAAACATGGCGCAGATGCCGTACGATGAGGAGGAAATCACGTCGTTCCTGGTGGAGCCGAAGGATTCGAGCTTACCGGAGAAGGAGATGGTGAGCAGCGACGACGAAAGCGACGACGAGGAAGAGGTGATTGCGACCGCGGGTGCGAAGCGGAAGGCCCCGGCCGACTCGAAGGCCAAGAAGGTCAAGAAGACCAGGGGTCTGCGCAGCGTGAAGCAGCACCAGCATGCGTTCAGTCTGGCGTGGATTGCCGTGCTACGCCACAAGCTGCCGCAGGCTTCCTACAAAAAAGTCTTGGTGCAGCTGCCCGAAGAGATCATGCCGCACCTGGCCAACCCGCTGCTGCTCGCAGACTTCCTCACGGACTCGTACAGCATTGGCGGAGTGACGAGTCTTCTCGCGCTCAACAGTCTGTTCATCCTGATCCAGGACTACAATTTCGACTCGCCCGACTTCTACAACAAGCTGTACGCTTTGCTGGACGACCCGACGTTGTATTCGGCGAAGCAGCGCGACCGCTTCTTCGGCCTGTTGAACCTCTTCCTCTCGTCGACGCACTTGCCGGCGTACATGGTCGCTGCGTTCGCCAAGCGGTTGTCACGCAGTGCGCTCACGGCTGAGACCGGTGCGATCCTGTTTATTATCCCGATGGTGTACAACTTAATTCTGCGCCACAAGGAGTGCCTGCAGCTGATTCACCGGACCGGCGCGTTCACTGCGGCGGAGAAGGCTGCCAAGCGCCGAGAAGAGCTGTCGAGCGGCACGGCGGTCGATGCTGCTGCCAAGCAGCTCTCCAACGAGAAGACGGAGATTGTCCTGAAGGACGGCCATGACCCGTTCGTGAGCGACGAGCTTGACCCCGCCAAGTGCAATGCTCTGCAGAGTTCTGTTTGGGAGCTGTACACGATGAAGAACCACTACAACGCCAACGTCGCGCTGAAGGCGAGGATGTTTGAGGAGAAGCTGCGCCACCAGTTTGTCGACGTGGATGAGAGCATGGAGATCACGTACAAGTCACTTTTCGACAAGCAGCTGAAGCGTAAAGAGAAGGGCAAGGTGCCTCTTGCCTTCCACCCGTGCAAGGGCCTCTTCGTGCCGAGTGGCGACGATGAGGCTGAGGTCAAGGAAGAAGACAACGTGTTTGCCAAGGTATTCGAACTGTAGACATTCGTCGTTCATGGCTCCCCTCAGCTAATATATCCATAGACTCCATCGACTGTGTGCATGCATCAACGCGTTCTTCATCGGTTCGACAAGAAAAGTTGCTCACGTTGACTGTTGTCTGGTGAACAACATATATCCTGGATAGCAAAGCGCAGCTACCGAGACGCGGTTTGAAGGGACTGCGTCATGCGGCAACATCCTCGTCCTTTGCTGGTTTTATCAACATCCGTGGGCGGCCTAAGCGATGCGGAGAATGACATGGACGCCGCTGTCGCTCTCTACCAAGTCGCTGAGTTCTCCCACTTTCAAGGCGAACGCCGCCTTCTCGAAAGACGGGGTCATCTTCCCGCGCGTGAACGGCCCCAGGTCGCCTCCGCGCTTGGCACTGCACGTCGTCAATACAAACGGAAACTCGTCAGGCCGTCTGCTCCTCAACAAGAGTTCCTATGTCAACACCAGGGCCCAGTCTGCACTTGCGGATCACGCACCTGCTGCAGTCGCTCTCCTCCTTGGCGATCTCCTCAAACAGTTCGCGCAATGCCTCGGACGATCTCTGTCAAAATGGATGGCCAACAGGATAGATCGCCGTCAGAAAACTTAGCTCAACCGGTGCAGCCTGTCTTAACAACACTCTCCCAGTTGTTCACGTACATCAGGGTTGGTCTCGGCACAGGCCACCAACTTCTCTCGGATGCCTCCGGCCTTGGCCTGGGCCACCGCCTTGCTGCGAGTGATGGTCTCCTGTCGCCAGGACGACGGTCTCCTGGATCCGGCGTGCTTCACGAGGATATGCAGCGCCTGCCAATTACCGTCACCGTCACCGTCAGATTACAAGCCCCACACACTGCCCTCCCCGTCTGGAACACGCACCTGGACGCTAGCGGGACCGGAAGAGCCGCCATCGGCCGAGTGGCGCTTTTTCTTGTCGGCGTGGGCGGCGTGCCGGAACTCTCGCTCCTTGGCGTGCACGTGCGAGAGCTTCCAGGTCTTCTGGCCACTCTTGACGTGCAGGAAGTAGACCTTGCCGGGGCGGCTCTTGCTCTGCACCTCCTTCCAGCCGCGCGGCAGGTCCTTGGCGGTCGTGCTCATGGCTCGCCCGTCGCTCCGAATTTAGTGACCGCTTTGATTTTGCAACAAACTTGAGTAGTACCGTAACCATGTGCAATTTGTGCATATTTCGAGTCACTTTCGCTCTTTGAACCGACGCGGAATCAAGCAGCGATGGCTTTCGCAGAAGGCGACGTGGTGCGCTTCAACCGCGGGTCGTTTAACCACCTGGCGCTGTACGCGGGCGGCGGGCGCGTCGTGCACCTGTGGTCTCCGACCGATGGCGACTTCCAGGTGCGCGTGGACTCCATCGGCTTCGTGCAGCGCACGGCCGGCACCGAGAGCGACGAACCCGACGACTTTTCGGCCGAACTGGACGAGAAGATGCGTGAGGACCACGGATTGCAGCCGCTGAGTGGCGACGAGGTGGTGCGCCGCGCCATGTCCCGCCTGGGCGAGGCGCAGTACAGCTACTTGTCGCACAACTGCGAGCACTTCGTGACGTGGGCACGCTACGGCTTTGGTGCGTCGCCTCAGGTGGCATCCAATGCCAACCAGGTGCTGGCTGGGGCCATGGTTGGTGCCGTCGTGGGCGGCATGGCTGGCTTTGTTGTGGGTGGACTCATCTCGCTGTTTACCAAGGCGGACGCGCTGTCGACGTCAGTCGGAACGGGGGCGTCCATGGGCGCGGCGTCGACGGCGGCGTTCCCAACGGAAGAGGCTGCGTCGGGCGAGGAGGACGAGCTGGATCAGACACAGCAGGAGACGCAGAGGCAGGTACGCCGCGCGGCGCGCGAGCTGCTGTGGAACGGACTGCCGGAGGCCTGTGCGCCGGCGGCCATGGACGCCATGACGCAGATGGAGGATTGGGTGGAGACGCGCCGCCGCCGTGCCGCCGCAGACTCGGCCAGGAAATACTCGGACGAGCACCATAATGCGTTGGCCAACCGTCTGGCTGAAGATGAGCTGCAGTGCGGCATCTGCTACTCGGATCTGCTACGCGTGCGCGCGGTGGCCTTCCCGTGCGACCACTTCGTGTGTGGCGTATGCTACAACGCTTTCCAAGCCAACATGGAGGGCGAAAAGTGCTGCCCGTACTGCCGCCTGCCCATTGTAAACGCGCAGGAGATCCACAAGTCCACCAAGCTCCGAGCCAAGAACCTCCTGCACTGGGACGAGTAGCTGGAGCCGTTCGTTGGTTCTCAACTGTTTGTACTACTACATATAGTATATTACATGATTTGTTTTCTTTTTCTGGGTAACTTGACGACTAACACGAAGCAACTTTGTACTTCAATCTGGTCTGTCTGCCAAGCGTTTTGTAGTCTAGTACGTCAACAGCGTCGTCTCCAAAAACTCGTAAAATGCACTGCTCGGGTCAGCCGCGAGATCCTCAGCGGGCCCAAACTCAACCGCCTGGCCCTCCTGCATGACCAAAATCTTGTCAAACTGGAGCACGTCGTCAAGGCGATGCGTGATGAGGAAGAGCGTCGAGTCGCGGAACGCCGTGTCTAGCACGGTTAGCAGTGTAGACTGGTTCGTCTGGTCAACAGCAGAGAAGGACTCGTCCAGCACCACGATGCGAGACGGACGCAGCACCGCACGCGCGAGACACAGCATCTGCCGCTCCCCCAAGCTCCAATTCTCTCCGTTATCGGACAGCTCGGCTTCGAGATTGGCCATGCTGCCCTTCAGTCCGCACCGACGCAGCGCGTTTAGCAGTGCCACATCACCGAAATCGTTGAACGGATCAAGATAGTTGCGAACGGAGCACCGGTAAAACAGAGGCGACTGCGGTATGATGCACACGTTGGTACGCAAAGCACTCAAGCTCAGCAGCGACGAATCAAGTCCATCCACAAGAATCCGCCCTTCAGTCAACGAGTGGACCCTGAAAAGCGCCATCGCCAACGAGCTCTTGCCCGATCCGGTGCGCCCAACTACTCCAATCTTTTCACCTCCTTGCACCGAAAAGCTCACATCACTGAGTGCCAGCGAGGGCTTCTCGTCCGACAACTTGTCAATAGACGAGCTAGCGTAGCTGAACGAGACGTGATCGAACACGACATCACCGCGGTGTGGCCAGCTAGCAGGAATGGTCAAAGGGTTGCCCTCGTAACTTTCGAGCTCCGGCTCGATAAGGCCATACTTGCGCACTCGCTCGACATTCAGCAGGCACAGCGCAACTTCGAGCAATTTGGTGCTGAGCGTGTACACGTCGGAGTTGATAGTGAAAACGTAGTATAGCATCAGTCCAAGCTCAGCCGGAGACACGTTGTGCATGGACAGCAGAAACATCAGCAGCAACATGTGAATGCCCAGCACGCGGTCGCAACGGATAAGTACGAAGCTGTTGAAGGCCTCGGTGTGATACTGCCCCTTCATCAATTCATCGGACAGCACGCCGTGCTCCACTCGAAAACGGTTAATCTGCTGTCGACCAAACGCACGGATCGTCGCGGAACCATCGAGCGCCTCTGAAATGAAGTTTAGATTCGCTGCTTCTGCGCGGAAAGAAAGCTGCAGAAGGCCGACCAGAAAACCCAGCGACATAAATTCTTTGATCACGTACAGGACGATGAGCAGGACGCTTGTGCCCGCAATGCCCGTGAAATACCAAAGGATGCCATCGGCGGCGAGAATCGTCACTGCTGAGCGAAACATGGCCATAAACGCCAACGCAAAGGTCGTATCCAAAACACGAACGTCGTTGAAATACCGATTGAAGAGCTCCCCCACGGGTGTCGAGTAGAAGAAAGTCATTGGCGCATGCAGCAAAGCGGCCGTCATACCATGAAACATACTGTTAGCGGAGTTGGCCATTGCGTGGGCATGCAGGACTGAGCTCGCGAAACCTGAAACCATCGAGCTGATGACCAGAACTCCGTACACATTTGCGGAATGCTCCATAGAAGAAGTGTCACCATGGTCGACGCGATCACTCCACTTCATGAGAAACACGTCCTTTGCTGTCACCGCGAACGCATAGAGAAAGAGGAAGATTTTGGCTGGAACGTGATATCGCACACACTTCCCGCCCTTCAACAGCATTTTCCACGTCTTGAATGAGAACCACTCCTCCTTCCACTTGAATTTTCTCGCCACTTTCCGTCCGACACACTCTGATGTCACTGGTACTTGCGTGCTGGCTAGGCTGATGTCCGCTTTTGTCGCAGTCGACTTGGACAGCACTGTAGAAGAAGAAAGTGGCAGTGCAGTAGAATTCCAAAGCGCTAGTCCACGAGGATGAGGCTTATTCTTTTGGACTTGGATCTTGTCTTCGTCTCGCCAAGGAGGAAGTGAGTTTCTTGGGTCCACTCTTTTAGACGGGTACCGACCAACATCCCAGCCCTTTTCAGCAGATTCAACGATGGCTGTGAGGTCTTCGAGGCGGACAACATGATCTACAAAGCTAGATGTCGAAAGCTCCCGGTTGTGAGTCACCATCATCACTGTCTTGAACCGCAGCAGCTCCACTACGCATTTCGTGAAGATCTCGTTCTGAACGACGGCATCAACGCTAGCGAAGGGACAGTCCAGCAAGTAAATATCAGCGTCAGCATAACACGCGCGTGCAAGCGCAATTCGAGCCTTCTGGCCACCCGATAAGTTGATTCCCTTGGGCCCCACTTGTGTGTCATCACCCTCCGGCAGCATTCGCAAATCATCTTTCAGACAACATGCCTCAACCACGCACCAATACTTTTCGTTGTCGAACTTCGACCCAAAGAGAATATTTTCGCGGATACTGAGCGTCTGCAACCATGGTTCCTGGGCGCAGTACGCGATCCGGCAATCTTTGGCGATGGAAACGTTTCCATCTGAGCACTTGATATTGCCCAGCAATGCATTGAGTAGCGTTGACTTGCCAGCACCTGCTTTTCCTCGAATCATAGCCAACTGCCCTCGCCGCAGGCGAAACGAGACGTTAGCCAGGAGCGTCTTCCCCTCTTCTGTCGACTGACCAAAACAGGCATGCTCCATAGCCACCACTGTATCCGAACCGGTACTGGTGAGCTGAGAGCTTTGGTTCTCTTTGGCTTGGTATTGTGCGCAAGCTTTTGCGTCGCACTCGTTGAGGTAGCTGTCGATCTTGCAAAACGACCCCTGGCCCTTGCTCGCAACGTCAAAAAGCCGCGAAATGTTGGAGAAGTGCGTCTTGATCCGGCGCAGCAGCAATAGTGCTGGAAACACCCGCGCCGGAGAAAGCGCGCTGCTATCCTGTAGTGCGACCCACCCGAAGATAAAGATGGACGCCAAGTTGGGAGAGTCCACCCCTACACAATACTGCAGGGCAGCCACCATGTTGACCTTGCGGCGTTCACAGTTCTCCTCCTTGCGTGCGCGCTCAATTTTCTCCTGCATCTTGTTTTCCCACGCGTTGAGCTTGACCATCTGAATCCCCTTGAAGCACTCGTGGATGACGTTCAGCCGCGCCTCAACCTTCTTTTGCAGCTTGCGGCGCAGTCGGCCACCCGCTGCGGAGAGAAATTTCGCGAAGACAGCCATGAACAGGAAGGCGAAGGCGACCGGCTTAAACTTGATTCCGATCACTTGCACCATGATGCACAGCTCGAATACAATCTGCAGAATGCTGCGCCACAGGAACTGCATGTGCGTCACCATCCTCGCCACGTTCAGCACGTCTTCAGCGTACAGGTGCGCCACCTCAGCCATCCTCTTCTTACCGCTTTCGCTGTCATAGCTACCGGCCGCGTGGCCCGGAATGTGATCGGGCTGGCTGATCGTATTCTCGAAAACGAGCGCTCGCAGCGCGCCCACGATCTTAATATTAATCTTGATACCCAGGAAGTGACTGTGGCAGTGCAGCAGCACCTCACCCAGCGCCGTCACGTACAGCAGTCCCAGCAGCAAGTATAACTGCGTCTGTGTGTACTCCCCTGAGATGGCCATAGCCAGCAGCATGTACAGCAGCACAGGCGTGCAGGCGTCGCACAGCAGACTGGCTAGCTGCAGCGCCCAGCAAGCCGCTAACTTCCACTTGTGTGTGAGCAGGATGGCGCTCTTAATGCGGCAGCGGCCGCCGCAGTGCCGCGTCTGCGCGTAGACGTCTCGGAAGGCGGCGGCCGCCTCGGCGCTCGTGTGCTCCGCTGGCAGCGCCCAGACCTGAGTTTCATCTAGCTCGCTGTCCAGCCGCTTCTTGTCGAAGAACTCGAAGAAAAGCTTGCGCCACCAGGCGGTGCTCGCAGCCTCGGGGTGCAGCGGCGGCAACGCCAGCTTGTCCTTCTCCGCTGCGGGTTTGGCGGCATCTTGGCTCGCGACAGACGCCTTGTGCGCGGACTCCGGCAGATGCTCGTTAGGACTGGAGGAAGAGAAGGTCCCGTACTCGGTCTCGCGACGCTGGGGGTGTGCC
Organism: Phytophthora chlamydospora; assembly: GCA_012295415.1. Classification (NCBI taxonomy): domain Eukaryota; phylum Oomycota; class Peronosporomycetes; order Peronosporales; family Peronosporaceae; genus Phytophthora; species Phytophthora chlamydospora. Next base: position 28,292 of record JAABLK010000242.1, read on the forward strand.
TTGGCGCCGGCATCGCCGTCGGAAGGCGTGCGCGGCATGGTCCGTTTGTTTTTGTTTGTTTGTAAGAAAACACAAATATTTTAGGTACAGTTGTTTTTAGTAGTCACAAATTGCTTTAGTTTTTTTACGTACTGCTAACGTCAGCCTCAACTGCTACCAGAGACTGCAGCTTTCGAGCACCTAGCGAGGGAGCCGTCGAGTTTTCTTGTCGACAGGCTGCCCCGATCTAACAACCTAAATGGCGGGGGACTTGAGTTCCTGCACTGAGTACTTGTTGGCCGACTTGGCCGAAAGCATGGGCGCCGAGAGGCTGTCGCCGTGCGTGGGGAGCGAGTGGCCCATCAAACGGTTCCAATCATTGCGCGACTCCGCGTTCCAGTAGCCGTAGACGAAGTACGAGAGCGCGCCGACGGCCATCCAGGCGACACTGAGACCTAGCGCCAGGTGGCCGATCTGCGCGATCATGTACCAGTCCGCGAGGATGCAGATCATCGGGATGAACGGCACCAGCGGAGCGGAGAACAGGCCGGGCGCGTTGGCGGACTGCGGGCACTTGACGAAGAGCACCACCGAAATTCCTACGGTGATGAGGAGGAAGATGATAGCGAGGATGAGGCACGCGTCGGACGAACTGTTCTCATATCCCTCTTGGTACAGGAAGGCTGCGCATCCAGCAGTTACCAGCATCGCGGCGACCAGGATCGGCGACAGCTTGGGCGACTGCGGCTTCATGCGCGCCAGCGTCAGCGCCACATTGGCAATGATAAACGACATCATGACGCCAAAGTTTACAATATCCCACAGCGTGTCGAAGGGCACCACGATGGCAATCACCGTGAAGAACAGACCCGTGATGAGCGTGTTCTTGAACAGGTTGCCCTTGGAGTCCACCTCGGCGAAGATGCGCGGCAGAAGCCCGTCACAGGCAAGCGCGTACATCAAACGCGGCTGCGCCAAGAAACCGATAAGCGCCACCACCGGCATGGTCACCACCTCACCAGCACGCACGATGGTTCCAGCCCACTTCCAGCCGTGGCCCTCGAAGCCATCGCCAAAACTGCCAGCGTCGACGTACGTCACCATGCCAGCCAACACCAGCGAGCAGAGCGCGCTGAGCACCATCGTCCCGAGCACAACAGTCATGACGGCAATGGGCATAATCTTCTTGGGGTTCTTGGTCTCGCCGGCAAGACAGCAAACCTCGTCGAAACCAACGTAGCCGAAGAACGCCTGCGAGGCACCAGTGATGATGCCCTGTGTTCCGAAGGCCATCGTGCCGTCGAGGTCCGACCGCGTGGGGATGAAAGGGGACAGGTTGTCGGGGTTCATGGCAGCAAAACCGGCGATGATGATAAACGCCACGACGCACATCTTGACCATTGTGATCGTGTTCACGAACGCTTTGCCAAATCGAACGCCCATGAGAAGGACAACCATGCTCAGAAACTGGATGAGTCCGCCGCTGAGGTTTGCTGACTGCAGGTTGAGCCAGTGGAAGTCCTTGTCCGGGTGCTCGATTAGCAGCCACTCCTCGACCTTGTCTCCCCAGCTGCGCGCCACACCGGCACCGGACACCGCGTACTCGAGCGTCAGCAGCCACGCTGCGACGACCGCAGGAAGCTCTCCGATCGTGTGGTAGGCGTAAGCGTACGTGCTGCCCGAGGATGGCACGCGTGTGGACAACTCCATGTACGCCAGCGCGTTGAGGCTGCAAATAACGCCACCGACGAGCCAACTCACGACGGCGGCGGGCCCGGCGGTCTCCGAGATGATGCTGCCAGCCGTGGAGAAGATGCCGCTGCCGATGGTGCCCCCAACACCTATACAGCATAGGTCGAAGAGACCAAGCGTACGCGGCAGATCTTGTGAATTCTCCTCAGCGGTGATGACGGACAGGGGCTTGGTGCGCCACAGCGCGGAGAAGCCTGATCGATGTTCTGCCATGGCACTTGTCTGCTTGTTGTGTGGCTGTCGGTCTGGCTGGGTCGAGGGAAACGAGACGATCGCCTTGTTGCCACTCGTGTCCACAAAAGAGGAATGGCGATGAAAGTGTCTGGCGCGGTGCGCAGCGACATGGAGCCGCTTAGCGAAACAGCGGGATGCACGTCGTGTGCATTCTGCGCGCACGAGGACCACCAATGGAGCAGCTCTCGGCGCGCGTGTCACGGCGGGACTTGCCACGATTTGCACGGTCTTCCTCGGCTTTGGTCGTTTAGCACTGCATACGTCGGACAGAGCTCCGGATGTCTTGCACGCTCGCAGTCTCTATGCATGCCGACATGACCTGATGGATCTTGTGGAGCTGCGGATCGCAATGTGGCGTGGGGATGGGCACGGTACATGTATGTACCGACAAGGAATTGTTGGAGCAGGAGCGCTTCGTCCGCGGTGAATTGCTCGTCTTCGGCATTCATCTTCGTCTGGTCGTCAGCAGCTTTGAAGGTCTTCTTCCGGTGCAATGGCGGTAAATGGCAGGCTGCCGCGCTTTCGTCTACGGGAGCGCTGACGAGAACATCGCGAGCATCGCGTCTTCAAGGGAACACCTCGGCGATCGTACGGCCACGATAAATCGTCTCGGAGAAGTTCTTCTGCGCCGTGCTGGATATTGTGACTTTCATTGTAAAAGAAGTAATTTTAATTTTAAATTAGCTTTAAAAAAAGTTTATGTGGTAAAATTAAAATTCTAATAGGCCTTACTTCTTCCTCAGCAAGTTACTGAATTCGGACGTATCTCTCTTGCGAGCTGGCTGCTCTTGCCGAATTGCGCGCTGTTGCCAGCTTGTGCAGCAAATTTCCATCCGTCACACGCCAACGCTTGCGCACAGTTCCGAGCTATCAATCGCTCGCGCACTCCGGATCTCAGTCTTGTTCCGGTTCTTGCTGGCTGATGTCAAAAGCTATCGCGATACCCTTTCTCTGGTCGCCGATTTCCAAACGCTTGACCGCCTTCATTTTGTCGATGAGAGAGACAGCATCACCTTTTTGCACACTAATCCCTCACCAACCCCCGAAAAATCGTCGCTAGGAAATTTCATCATCATCCCTTCTTGTCCAGGGTCAAGGTGCATTACAATGCTTCACGTTCCTTCCACTCTTCATCGAAATGACCCGGATCTATGTAACTGGTCTTTAGCCATATCTTCGTGGGTTTCTCCATTTTTAAGCCGATTGATTGATGATATCCTACATAGCGGTGTCCAAAGCCGTCAGCTCTTGCTTATAGACGTGCTGGTAGCTGTTGAACAGAGGATACGACACCGTTGCGCAGCCACCCACCCACTCAGGAGCTCTTCCAGCCGTGACGACATCTGCCTGTTCACTCGTTATGGACGAATCCTTGTATATCGTCTTCATCATGAATCGGAACCCCCAGCAATGCATTGGGAAGCTCCACGTCCAGATTGGTGCGTACAAGGGTCGGGTCCCGTCTAATTCTGACGCTGCAAAGAGCACTAGCCAAGCAGATGGGTAGCTCTTGAGAATTGTGATGGCTCTCCTACCGGTACCTGCATCTACAGCAAGAAAGCGCTATTCCTCGCATGGCCCACGAGCGGCACCAGCGCCTCGAGCTTGGGGTCCAACTACACGCGCTTCAGGAAGTACGCCCTCTCCAGTGTCTGGCACCACCTCATTCGGTGTGTTGTCCAGCAACAGTGATTCGGTCTCCACGATAGACAGCATCATTTGATAATTTCCGTAATTCTAACAACGTGTTAAATGCCAAAAGCTTCGTGAAAATTAACAACTCCACTCTTAGAACGATGTTTACCAAAAACGCAAACCCCGACTGGAGCACATGCGCGTGTTTAGGACGAAGTGCTACACGCATATCACGAAGGAGAAACGCAAGAAGCTCGACGACTCTGGTGTGCGGTGTTTCTTACTCTGGTATGCGAAGCAGCACAAGGCGTATCGAGTTTTCAACGTGAGCGACCGATCCACGCGTCGGAACCGAGTGTGTGGGCCTGCTAGGTTCGTTCTGAGCAGGAACCTGGCGTGGTTGCGCTGGTAGAGTCTGGAAGCCTCCATCTACACAAGGTTCTTCAGCAGTAGCCTCTACTTGATCGCCGTCTTCGATGATATCAATCACCCTTTCATCAAGATCTCGCGTGATCCTGGTCATGGGAACTTCGCCAAGGGTCTGAAATTGGACTAACGCACACACATCAAAATCAAGTTTGTGCCAAGCGACAACAACGACTAACATAAATCACAGTATGTCGGTCATGTCCTGCAATGGCTTGAGGGTGCGAAAGTGCTGCGACTCAGTGATGAAGTCATGAAACCTGCTGTACAAGTTTAACAGCCTTTATCCTAACTAAAATATACAATTGTTAAATGATTTTTGTTCTATGTGTATTTTAATTATATTGAATTTTAAAAATTGACCAGTCAAAAGTCATTTTTACCAATCCCCAAACCAAGCATGCGGAGCGCTCGTGCCGCGGACCGGCAGAAGACCGCCGTGCCGCGCAGCGACCAGTCCTTCCGTATCGGGCCTGCGCCACCTCCACGCCGCTATCTGTCTGCGGGTGCGAGTCCTATCGCGCTGACGCCCAACTTCTCGAGCCTTTCGCCACTGTACCCGCTGCCGGCATCGCCCCACTCGGCGGGCTCGTCGACCTCCTCCACGACGCTGGACGACGCCGTGGGACGGCTCTTCACGCGCTACCTGCCCACGTTCTTTGACCTGCTGGAAAAATATCAGTACCAGAAGGTCAGTGCGCTGCTCTAGAGGGGGTGCCGACTTTGACGGAGACGTTAACGCATATGGGGAATTGGTCTTGCTGCAGGCATTGCTAATAGTGGAGGACGAAGAGGAGATGCAGTGGACAAGTTTGGAGGCCTTCCGGGTTATGCTCAAGCTCGGCGCCTCGTGCGAGAGCACGTACGTCGCTGGCGCGAGGATGCCCGGCAAGTGTGAAGTTTACTGATTGTTTGTTTGCTGCTTGCCGCGGTAGGTATCATTTGATGAAGTACCTGGAGGCGGAGCTGGTGCAGACGGACACGATCGAGCAAATGTACGACAAGCTGGTGGTGCTGATGAACCACCTGGCGGACGAGCTGAAGCCGATCGTGGCGAGGCAGAGCCGACACTTCTCTGTGCATACGCCGACGCCAAGCGGGGCTGGCAATGGTAATGCGGAAGGAGACGAGGATAGAGGGGGGGAAGAGGACAAAGAGTTTGAAACGGACCCCATGCTCATGATGGAGATCGCCATGTGCGGCGATATGAGCTACTACGTCGAGCTGCTTGAGCAAGGGGCCGAATTCTTCTCAGTGCGTGGCCATATTAACGTAGTTGTAGTTCATGCAGGGGCGATTAAACGAGTATGCTGCTGTTGTGTGTGCTCGTTTGTGCGTGTGTGTGGCTGGTGTGAGCAGCTTCGTGTCCCCATGATACAGATGTATCGCGGCTTGGCGCTAACGACGGTGCCTCGAGACTACCACAGCGTAAGATAGTTGTTGTGGGGCTGTGTGCACAACACTGGTGTGATGCTGGATCTCATGAGAGTTTTCTTTTCCCACGATGGTAATTCAGATGCTAAAGCGCCTGGAAACCCTCCTTCTTCGCTTTGATGCGTTCGACCACCCACTGCTGGAAACAATGAAGCAATCGGCCATTGAGGAACTGAGCACAGTGCACGCGGCTATCCAGTGCGAAATTCGGGTGGCCGAATACGATTTCACTCGGTCAATTGTGGCATTGCATCGATTAAAGGTTCAACTCCGCTCCTGGAGTGATCATATCGACGCTGTATCTGACTACCCGCTTTTTGAGGGCAGCGGCATTGATTTTGGGGCAGACGACGACGAAGATGGGCTTCTCCTCGATGAATCCGAAGAAAACTATGGTGCCACGTCGGACTCCATATACTCCAACACAAGCTATCAGTCTTCGTCATCGCTGGCGCGTGGTCACGTACTAAACTCAAGCCAAAGCGGTGAATCGCATAGTGCCGGTGGTGGCGGTGTATCAGGTGGTGTTCCCTCATCGTTAGCCGATTCACTGGTATCCTACCGCGCCGGGCGATATGTCAACATGGGCGATACTTCCTATGACGTCGCCGACGAAATGGCTATGCTTGAGAGACACCAGTCAGGTTTATCGCTCAACAGCAGTTCCAGCCCAGCTTCGTCTGAGACGCATAGCACCTTCCGGCGTCTGCTGTCGCACAGTAGTCTGCTGCGGCGTGGCGGGGGGTTAACGTCGGCTTTACCCATTCGACGAGGACTCGTCCAGAAGCCAGGTGACCCGTATCTTAGCTCAGGAGGGGTGAATTCTTCCATGCCGACTAACACGTTGGAACAAGCGATCCTCGGTGGTGGGAGAAATGGTACAGATGGAAGCGCTCCCATTGCTAACTCGCTTAGTACAAGTCAAGGTGCTGTCAATGGTGGCGGTGGGGGTGGCAGCACAAACCCAGTGGCGGCTGAAATGATGGCCTCCTCCATGAAGAGGCAAGAACGAGACGATGGATTCGCCCTCCCCGTGTTTCAGTGGTCCAAGCGCTTTTATCGTTCTCTTGTGGCCAAATTCACACTTTACTTTCACCGCTGGCTGGAACCGTTCGAGAAGAAAACCGACTACCTGTCATTGGAGCTGTCTCGTTTCATCAAAACACCGCTTGGAATCTCGTATCTGCAGTTGATGGATGTGCTATTGTCAAGAGGGTGTAAGTGGCAATCGATTGTCGTTTATCACGGTCTGCCCATCGACTGACGTAATGCTTTATTATGACATGTGGAGCAGCACACCGAAGAGACGAAAGCAAAATCCGCGTCATGCTTGTACTAGAGACGCAAGCACTTGAGAACAAGGGAGCGCACTACTACGAGAATGGATACCGTTGCCCAAGCTCGAGCAATGCGCTCTATACTCGTACAGATCAGGAGAAGCAAGATGAGCAGGAAGAAGAGGAAGCGAAACAGAAGGCAATCGCGTCCGCTGGTTCAGCTAACACTTCTGGGGTTAGTAGCCGCACACATTCACCTGCATCTTCGAGGGGGGCAGGTGCATCACCGGCTAATGGGCGTCGACGGTCTGTGGATCAACAGGCGAACCACGCGTTGTTTATGCGTGTCGATCGCGAGGAAAACGAGGAGCAGAATGATTTCTCGGAACTGTGGGGCCTTCGCACTTGGCCAGCAGTGTTTTGCTATCCCGAAGGCTCGTCGCCTCCACTGGACCACTGGCCGAACATTGTCAGTCTCATTATGGATAACCGTTCGTCGCTTGACTCCGTTCGCCCAGTGTGAGTTTTCTCTACGTGGTTTTAGCAATGCACTGAAGGATGTTGTGCTCACATAATCCTGCTTTGTGTCCAGCTTCATGCATTCAGAACGACGACAAAGGACAACCTATCACATCTCCAGGGTAGATAACGGCATGTATCTCGTATTACTCGCGGAAGGGGTCAAGAAAGCCAACGAAAAAGTTGCCCAAGTAAGGCGAATGGATGTAACCCTATCGATCTTGCGGTGATCTAACGGTTGATGCTTGTATTACGAACAGGACTTCATGCAAACTGTCACTGAAAACTTGCAGCACTCGGGAGCGTTTGCGCCGCGTGTTCTGCCATCCGCCGCATCTACCTCGGCATAAACACTTGAACGAGAGGATATCGCATCAGCTACAGCGTTTTGTACTTAGCAGCAAGCGATGGGAAGTTTTGTATATCAATTTTACTTTGCTCAACGGAGTATGCACAAGTCCCTCTTTCAGGCACCTTAGCGGAATTCTTGGGCTAAAGGATGTAAACGGGCTTTGCGTCGCTTAGCGGAAACACGTCGTGGGTGTCGACGCACTTGATCATGCCGTCGGAGCTACGCTGCGAGAGAAGCTCGATACCTCGCTTGCTGTACACGCGGCCATTGGGAAGAACCAGTGGAGGGTTGTGCTCGTCCATGACGCTCTGCGTCACGCGGCATACTAGTCGCGAATGCGGGTGATACGCAAACGGAAGCCCTGAGCACAACTGACTGCCGACTTCACTGCAAGCTGGGCAGATGGGTACTGGCGACTCGGCGCGCGCGTACTTTCGCTTCTTAGTACCGGGCGAGCTGGAGGCTGCCTGGCTAGAGCTATCCGAGTCGTCACTGTTCGCATTTGTCGTGCTCGGCTTGACCCATACTTCGTCACTCTCACTGACGCTGTCTGCATCGTCGTTGCCATTGCGTTCGTCACCTTCGCGGCGTTGTCTTTTGCCTCGAGCTCCACGGTGGGCGAGCCTTGCCCTCAAATTCGCGTCTCGAGTTAGATGGCACGCTCGCGTATTCAATGTTGACAGCCCTGCGTGCAGCGCGATACACAGCGACGGTGGGTCGTGCATTCCGTAGACGTCGTTGAAAGCTTTACGAAACATTTTCTCCAGCCCATGCCATCGGTCCATGGAAAATACCTTTTCGTACGCCTCAATGCCGCATTTTTCAGGCGACTCGAACGCCAGCGTCGCCATGGCGACCTGCACTTCGCCGATGGCAGCGTCACGAAGGGCTTGCTTCTCCGGCTGCATGGCTAGCGGGGTGAGGTGAGCGCGTGCATACTGAACAGCCTTTAGCGGCTTTCCCGAGCGCACGAGCTCGACGAAATCCTGCAATCGCACGTGGAACTCCAGCGGCGATTGCAGGCGCCGCAGCCGGGAGCCATTCTGCGAGCACCACGTGATGGCCTTGTCTGTATGGTGCGCTTGCAAGTCCTTCAGCACCCCTTGACATTCTGCGTGAAGACCATGGTCCACCAAGTGGCCGACACCTAGACAGCGGATAAACACAAGGTAAGAGTGCAGCTCTTCACGACGTGCATTGCACGAGCGTACCTTTGGTGTCTTCCACGATTTTGGCGCTCTCGAGGAGTCCCTGGCTGAGCAAGTAGTCAGCGATGAGTCGGTTGTTGAGCGAAGCCTGCTCTTCCTTGAGTCGTTCCTCGTGACGAGGTATTGAGGGGTCACCCTCGATCTTTGCCTCGTCCAGTGTCTCGAGGTAATGCGCGCGCTCGGCACAGCTGTCCAGGTCGTTCTGCTGCTCCAGCACGTTGCTCTTGGTGCTCTGTTTCAGCGCGCGCAGCTTGTCGGCCAGCACGGTCAGCTTGTGGACGGCGACGTCCACGTCCATGCGGTGGCCTGGCTGCTGGCCATCACCGTCGTCCAGCGCCTCGATTTGCGCCGAGGCCTGCGCCAGCTCGCGCGTCAGCTGCTTGTGGTACAGGCGGAAGCTCCTGCTAGCCCCTTCGAAGGGCACGCGCACGAGCGGGTAGCCGAGTTCCATGCTTGCGATGGAGATTGTTTTTCTAAGGGCTCTTGAATGCTTCTAGTGACGGCGTCTTGGCAATTGGGGCGGGCGACGGCGCAGAAGGCATGCAAGAACACAGAGCAGAGAAAAGCCGTCAGGAGCGACTTTTCTTGGTTGAATCTGCCCCGATCTGCCACATGCAGTCGGAGGGACCTACGCACTGAGAGAGAGAAAGAGAGAGACACACACAAGGAGGCAGAGGCACAGACAGAGGGGCACGGCAGGACGCAAAGCTCCGCAAACCGCCTGGAGAGCTGATGCGGCGGCTTCTGGAACATCTGAATGACAGTCACTCTCTCGAAATATAACTTTTGTTTTTGCTCTCCGATTCCTTCACATTCGCAATTTATAGATAGGGTTTCCCGCCAAATCGTCGGAACTGATTTTTTTTGGTATTTCATCCACCAGTTTGTCTTAGGTTTACTATTGGATATGTTGCATCCAGATTTTCAGCGCAATCGCATAACAGCGCCAGCTCATTCGTCCAAAGCCGAACAGCCACCACATCACGACGAGCCATCCTGATGTCGAAGCAATACGCGATGCGTGCGTATCAGCACAAACGAGAGGCAAGTACAGCAGCAGTATCACTGAAATCAAGATGTGGATCACGAAACCCTCTCCAAGACGGACAAGAACACAAACAGGTTCTTCAACGGAAACGTTAGTATCAATCATGCCGAGTACACACCTCGATATTTCAGGTGTGAGACTGCCGGTGACCAATTTTTGGGCCGTGTTGTAGCCGGCCTCTCTGTCAACGATTCTAAGTTTGCTACGCATTTTCACAATATTTATGGCCCTGACAAGGATTTCTGTGTGCCGACAATGTTAACAAGTCTTGCTGATGAATCCAGTTTGTCTGGGATTTTACGGCTATGTCTCGCATCTCTCGTTTATCACGCTCATCATCTACGACAGCATCTACAAACGACACATCCGTTACTTTCAACTCCTCTTTTCACAAGCCCAACCGTGCTCGTTCAACTGAGCGGAGAGCTGGAGACAGGTGAGTCCATCTGGATGAAGCTGAGTGGAATTCCACCCTACATAGAGCTATACAAGAAACTAGATCGACAACAACAATTGATGAGCTCCCCAGTAGACTGGAGGAGAGGATGGAGGCCGTGCTGCAGAAGAAAGGGGTGTCAGCAGATAATATTACAAGAGCTCTGCTGAGAGAAGAAATGCGTGGCTGCTCGACGAAGCTGGCCTCCGAAGTAGCGTGCCCACAAATTTACCTGGACCACCGCAGCAATCAACTTACCACTACCATTCGTGGGGCGGAAAGTAATACGTACTCCCTCGGAATTTTCAGTTCCCGAGCATTGATCCGCTGGGTGCTGTGGTGGTTCGGTAATCAGCAGTTAAAGTACCCCCCGCCCCCCCCCCCCCCCCCCCCCCCCCCCCCCAGCCCATATGCATAAGCCACCACAAAAACGAAACAGA